>JAMKCH010028921.1:0-57849 GCA_023653785.1 Ophioderma brevispina | reverse complement strand
CAATGCCCAGGGCTAGTACAACCAGTGTGGCGGGTTGGGGGGTGTTGAGGGGGTAGGGTGGCCGAGTGCGGCACCCCCCCAAAAAAATCCAAAAAGCCCCCCCCAAAAAAAATCCTAAAAAGGGGAAAAAAAGCAGAAAGGGCTACGGGTTTTTATGCTATTTGTCGAAAAAAATGTTAAAAAGTTCGGTAAAAAGGTTCCACTTTGGTGGTATTTCTTAATGCTAATAATTGTGTAATGCTTATTGCAATTCTTAGCATTTTACTGGGGGGGGGGGGGGGAGTAGGCATGCCCAACCTAACAGCAACAGCGAATTCCAAAACGGCCCATCAACTTCTGGGTGCTAGTTTGTTTCAAGACTACGGTAGGAGGGGCGCTGCTTACAATTACCAACGGTTAACACAGACTTGACTAAGACTAGGCCTGGTCCCACGAAATTTAAAATCTAAATGCGTTATTGGAACTACATTGATTTGCAGCGGGTTAATGACACTAACCTCGACGGATTTTGACATTAATAATTTTTCTTAAATTATCATGCTATACTAAGATCTTTTGAACAAGGATTTAAGGGATGCATTTTGAATGCCACTGGGACCGAGACTGCCATAGTAAATGCACGTAGTGTTCCGCAAATTACTGTTTGGGAAAATTTCACCCAATGCCCAATCGAAGCAGATCGTGTCCTACCCCCTGGGATTTATGATAAGTACCCCCAGGGCGCTTTTTCAGATAGCTCCCAACTTCCATTATAAGCCTTTTGGCTGTTATCAATTATAATCAAAACAAATATATATCAAAGTAAGATGTTTGACGGGATCTGTTCGTATTTTTCAAGGATGCTTGAACAAGATTGTTTTGGTTCCAACCTCTTGGGAATGTGGGGAAATCTTGTCTAGGGGGTTTTTTTAAAATGGCTGCCAAATTCCAGAAATGGCATGCTAAAGCTAATAAAAGTTATTTGAGAGTCAAAAGATGTAAATTTTTGAGTATTTATGAATGCTAATTCATGGTAATGCATCCGTACTGATTTATGAATAGGTACCGTACCCAAAAAGGGCGCTTGTTCAAATGGCTGCCAATTCACATAATCCCCTTTTTTTGGCGGGATCAATTAATTGAATCATAATACATTGCAAATAAAATGAAGATGTTTGAAGATATTTATTTCAAAATGGCCGCCAAAATTTCAAAATAGGCATATAAGCTAAAAAGAGCTATCTGAGGGTCAAAAATATCAGTTGGGTATTTCTGCTAATATATATATATAATATATTAATATATATATATATATATATTATATATTATATATATATATATCTATATATCTATATTCCAATCGTGTGAGTGATGATATTTTTCCACATTGTTCTTTTTGGACACCCTGTATTATGGCACGCAGTCTCGCTTTTGATCACACTGATTCAGAATGAATGGGGAAACCGCAGTTTTAATTTGACGATTATGTACTGAAAGACAACCGATACTAGGTATTATGTCATTAATTGCCATTCGAGTTGTCTTGATTGTAACATAAATCCACATATTTTTAGTTTTTTGGTTGTACGTTGATCCGTCGAAGCTGAAATCAAGAATAAAAAGTAGTTTAAATTAAAGAAGTTGAAAATAAAAGGTATGATGTACTGTCTGCCCGCAATGGCAAATATCGACAATAGGAATTCCCCTAATCATTTAGACCTTACGCCATTCATTTATCATTCGTTGCATATAACAGAAAATTAAATTTCAATTGGAATTTTAAATTAAAAAAAAAAAAAATTACATTGTTTTTATTTGTTTGTCGTACACGCTACTTACACTTCCGTGACAAAAAAACGATCCAAATAAAACTCCTCTTTGACGTTACACGGTAAAGTGCGAGCTATGAAAATTGAAATTCACATTCATCCCACGAGTTTTAACGTTTCATATCAGATTTATGAATTCCCACCAAATAAAGAAAGAAAAGAAGAAGAAAAAAGAAAGGAATGGTTAAAAATCCAAATACCGAGTCTACTGGAAACGACCTTTGTTTTGGGCCCAAAAGGATTCTCTTTATGAAACAAGTACTCTCTCTGCCAGAAACACGTGAAATATGACGTCAGATTTGATAATCCTACCGGAAGCCCCAGTTTTTAAACATATTATTTAGACTTGACGTGATCTTTTTATCATATTGCACAGAACGCATGGTATAATGGACATCTTTCGGAATCTATTTTGGGCCTTCCTTTACCTCGTGAAATTCCGCTTCTCAATATTGAAATGATTATGATACGATGCCTTGAAATTTGTCCGTGGATGATGTTACAAACAAACGAGATGCCGCTTTAACTCTGTTGGTTTAACAGACCTGCACTCGGAACCACCCTCTTTTATTACTACTGTTTGTGCTGTAGTGTAAGTCTCCACGAACTATCTTCATTATTATTGACGTTCCTGCTTGTCGTTTATTGTTAAGTACATAGCAGTATTGTTAACGTAAATGGGACGTATGACAATTACGATCTCAGAAGTATTTATGTAAGCCAAGTTCAAAGTATTCTCGTATTCGCTATCGTCTTCAGCATCACAAACGAGGAAAGTTCAGCGCAAATATACTCAAGGAGTTTCCGTAAAATCTTCATAATTTTACGCATGTAGTAGTTATATATTTCATTTTTTTCCATCTGCAGTTACATTTAATGAATTGTTGCAAAATGGAAATTCTTTTAGTACTGCTTGTACAAATATGCCTGCTATGGCTTAGCTGTGTTTGCGTCTCAGGTGGAGGGGCCATGCAAATAGAAGATAATATTGACGGCGTGGCGCTACCTTAATATGACCAATTGTGAAGAACATCGCTCCGTTTGCCTGCACGATCAAATCGCTGTAATTTTAAACATACGGTTTGAATTTGACGATTGCAATTTTGTAATAACTGCACCCCAAGACATGGGAATAAGTCCCTTCTTGGGGTTCGACGAGTGGTCACCATATCATTACCTGTACTTGAAGGTACTAAATGAGATCGTTTGTACCGGTACATTTGCCTTCACTGAAAGCCAGAGGTTTGCAGCACGATTTTCATATGCGAGGAAATTAGATTGTACTAAAAGCGGTGGTCAAATTGGAACTCCGAGCTATTCAACGGAAGTGAGGCATTTAAGTAAAACGGTCAGTAGATTCAGGCTGATATGGAAATGATTTAAAACACTACAATAGACAAATAAGCCGCACCAATAATTACATTAAGCTGTGCGCACATCTAGAACAAGATGACGCAGTTTGTTCAAGTGAACTACACCAAGGAGCGCTACTCTCAACTGATTCAGCGACATTATTCAATAAATTTTAAATATCTTGATCGTACATTGCAATATTGATTGCCAGATTGGGCTTCATTCGTTTCAGGATGTTATATATACGTATGCATTTCCAACGTGCCCGCGGAATGTTCATGCATATTTTGTTTTCAGAGATTTGAAATCGATTGTCAGAGTTACAGCGAAGGCACAGCAAGTTCTACTGATCTACAAAATCTTACCGGTACTTCACTAACATTTCTGCACTGGACATCGAACAAAGAAGATAACGCGGAAGTCCCAGTGCGGTTTCAACTAATTTCACCAAATCGATATTTTACTGCTGGACGCCATCAGATGACTTACCTCGAGGGAAAGGTGTTCACTGGTTTGCATGACTACACAAATATTGGATTATCTTTTAACAAGTTCTTCACATCAATTCAGATCTATTTCTAGATTTATATAAGCTAAAGATATTGTGTTTGAATGGAACAAAATTATCTAGATTGTCTCTTGATAAAATGCTAACTTCCCCGCCCTCAAATTTATTTCAAAGATTGTGGAACTACGTATTTTAGTCTGTTTAATAAATTCTTCACACTGCTTTGACATCGGATTTCACGATTTTTCTCAATTTGAAAGATTACCTATGCACCAAAACGACCTTTCAGCATATCGACGAAGATGTTTTTCAAGGTTTCCATTACTTGAGCCGGCCCTTAACCTGGGGAATACAGTGAAGTTCATTTCATGGCCCGGTTTGTTTGTTTAAAAACCTACACCAACTGAAATCTTTATTACAACAACACACTAAATGAGTCCATGTGGATTATTTAAAGGATTCACAAATCTGGTTATAATTTATCTCTCAGGAAATAGGCTTTCTGAGCTACCATCCAATATAATTTAGTACAATATTTCATTGCATGGAGTTGGCATCTTTTATGAATCATATGCTCACTGACCTAATGAAAACAGAATTTCAAGGAGCTAGTAAATTACGTTTTAACATCTGTTTAAGATTCTCTTACTTCTTTAAAATCGGGTATGTTTGAAGGATCTATTCCATGTTAAAACAATATATTTGGCATTGAACAACATTTCCCATATTAACCGAAGACGTTTTCAAGGCTTAACATAATACTTGTCCCCTTAACCTCGGGAATACTGATTACGTTCATAGATCCCAGTACTTTGTTACCCTTAACAGCTTGTTCCAGAGCTTCGTCTAAATGATAACACCCCTATCTGAGTTCATGAAGAATATATTCAAAGGATTAACGAACTTTTGTTATTTCTCTCTCTGGAAATAGGCTTTCTAGCTACCATCCAATATATTCCAATGACCAATATTCAATTGCAAGAGTTTTTGTTTTCTTTATGATAACAAGCTCACTTATCTTAGTCAAAACCTCGGCAACAATGATTTACGTTCCAGTCCAGCCAGGTTTGTTTACACTCCTGACTGGATGAAATTCTGAGCCTTAGGTGGCAATGAGATACGCAATCCATGCTGATTGTTTCGAGATTACAGTGATTTTCCATTTCTATAGCTTCGATAACATAAGATAACCTACATAAGCAGATTCATTTCAGGATTTGATTCATTTGCGATAGTTTAGATCTTCAGGGAAATATGTTATGGTACTAGCTGCAAATTATTTTCAAGGACTAATGAACTAACGGTTCTTTCACTAGATAAAACAAAATCACTCCGGTTTCCACCACAATTGTTGTTCACAAACCTCAATACTTCAAGTATTGTCCTGAGGCAGAACTTCATCAATACAATTGCAACGTAACCACATTCAAGCCATTAATAAATTTGAAATACTTAATTTTAGTGGAAAATAATTTGTTAAAAAATAGAATAATTCATTTTCTGGGGTACCCAATAACACTCCATATACGTCAGTAAACAACCACATGTTGCTATGTCCAATCCAATAACAGCCCTCGGTGTAATAGCACGTAATGAGTTATCCCCTCTTCTTCGTGATGAACTACTTCTCATTATGTTATAAAAAATACCCTGTCTTGACTATAGGACCTTTCCTTAGCTTCTAATACACGTGTTTTAATTTGGGTGTCGAAAAATATTCCAGGCAGCAAACGATGTAAAGCAATTGTTTTTTATAATCACACCTTGCCGCTGCTGAGTTACTAATGGGTGTGTACATGTTAATCCTTTGCCATACTGATTACAATTACAAACAATACTTCCTCTATAAGCTTGACGTATGGCGCGGCATTTACCATGCAGAATAGCTGGAAATCATTGGCAGTACTTTCTAGTGAAACGACAAATCGTTGTTTTTTCCTTAACTCATAACCGTTGAAAGGTGGCTGGGCCCTAAGTCCAATAGCGAAACAATTTAAACGAGTATTGATCCAGTCAAAAGTGATTGACAATGTTTACTTTGGGTGATTGTTTTTTGTTTTTGCAGTTATTTTGAGCATTACTACCAATCTTTAAAGATGATAAACTTTATCACTTTTTTTCCGAGATTCTGCATGGGTTACCTCTTGTATAATTACAAAATATAATATTTCGTATAAAGTTTACAATTGCATATGACGTCGATATGGAAGATAATATTTGGTCCTTGGCAAACTATAAAACTATTTGGGAGAGAATCCGTAACGTTTTTACTCAGTAGGATTATTTCTAGGTCTTAATTTTTTGTATGCTGTATAATTTCTGTCTTAGTTTGTTACATTGGTCTCTTTAATATCCCATAAAGCTCTCTCACTTTCCAGGCTACGAACAGACTCGAATGGCTTTCAAGATGGGCTGTTATCGTGTTAACAGAATCTTTTCTGGATGCCTATAATCACGATTTCATATATAAATAGGCTTTACGGAACGAGGTCATTTGCCAGTGTAACTAGTGTAGACCTACTTGTACCAACTTACCCTATGTACTATATCTGAAATATGCATATCGAGAAACCCAACAAATAATAAAGGACCTAAAGGACGAATATGACCATGGCAAAGTTCTAAATGGTGAACGGAGAAAGACATTATGAAAACACACTCGTACTAAAGCGACGTCGCTCCCTCTTTGATTTAAGTCCCTCCTTTCTAAAGGACAAAGAGAAGAGCGTTTATAATAAAATCAGAATGGAAACCGTAAATCTGTTGGATGTTTATGGGTCAGTGGATGGAATAAACGGTGTGACATTGAAATGTTTACTATGTCAAATATTGTAATAACACCGGAAGCGTATATAATATTTAGTCTATCGGATGCTGCGCACACATCAATAACACTTCATGCAAAGGGTTGATTTTTTTTCTGATAATTGTAAAAAAATGTTCCCACTTCAGATATTAACGTCCATTACAACACAACAACAAACACAACCACCCACCATTCCCCATAATCACACTCTTCATTAAATGATAAAACAACCGGTTCGTCGCGACATTACATAGGGGGTTTGACCTCTTTGTTGCCTTCGTTCTATTAATTTGATACTGTGCTGCCAAAACTACAAAAAGGATGTAGCTGCATTAAGTGGTAATGGCAATGCACGAACCCTGCAACACTTTCAGCGGGCTTCAGGCAGGCGTGTTACTGAAATATTCCAGGCAGCAAACGAGGTAAAGGCAATTGTGTTTTTTATAATCAATCTTGCCTGCCTGCTGATTGTACTAATGGGGGTGTGTACATGTTAATCCTGTGCCAAGCTGATTACTATTACAAACAATACTTTCATCTAAAGCTGACGAAGGGCGAGGCAGTCTAACATGCAGACAGGCTGGAACAGGGCAGTGTTTTCTAGTGAAGCATCATGTTTTTTTTATTTTATTATACTCAACCATTGAAAGGTGCTGGGCAAACGAAACCCAATAGCGAATTTAAACAAGAAACTTTTTGGATCAAAGTCAAAGTTTAGTGGTATGTTTACGTGGCGGAGTGATTGCAGTCATTTTGAGCATTAATACCATTGCTTTAAAGGATGACACCTTTTATATATCAATTTTCGCCCGAGATATGCATGGGGTTACCGTCTTGAAGAGATTACAAATATAATATTACGTATGAAAATCTTACACTTGCATATGACTTCGAAGTGACGACACATATAACCAACTATAACCATATTTGGGAGAGCTCCGGTAACTTTTAACATCGTTACAAAAACAACACCATCGGTCGGGTTTAACCCATCATAAAGCGTCTCACTTTCCAAAGCTAACGAACAGAGCTTCGAAATGGCTTTCAAATGGGCTTTAGCGTGTTAACGACTTGCTTTGCTGGATGCCTTTATCATATTGGTTATTTAGGTACAGCCCGGTGAGGAAAGGCAATGGTCCGGCAGGAACCACGGTCCGGGGCTCCACGACGACACGTACTAACAAGCATGGAAATAATGTTGCGTGAAGAGGTCAACTGAATCGATTTCACCATTGTTCACCATTGTTACCCCCGCTGTGAGAACCGGCGGACCATATTCGTCCTGCCACAAACCTGTGTTAGAAGTCCTCCTAAGTGTTTGCATGGATCGTGGGTTTGCAATTAACAATTAATTCAGCTTATCAATCCGTTTTTGTAACTGTGGCATTGCGATGATTGTGATGATATTTTGGTTTAATTAAATACAGAACCAAGAAAGTATAAGTCCCCCTCTAAAGTCAATAGGAATATCACAAAATACCAGATTGATTTATATAGATGATGTACTAAATTAATTATGGCATTTTTGATACATTGATTGGCCAATTCAAGTTGTAACGGTAAAACAATACTTGAGCTTGGAAGTACAAGGTTCTAGATGAGACATGTTCATTTTTGTGAGATAATAATATGTTTTAAATTTTACATTTTGCTAAGCTTTTAAAATGATAGTAATTTGTTTAAGGTTTTTCAAAATGTAAATGTGCTTTTTTTCATAATATGCCTCAAAACGACAAAATATCCTATTATATTATATATTAAAACAAAAAAACAACCTAAAACAAACAAAAACCAAATACAAAAAGAATTAAAAAAAGAAAAATATTATATAATAATAATAACTCATAGTAAACAATTTTTAAAGGTGACTATATCTTTTGGAATCCCAAGACGTTCTCAAATCCCATTACAGGAGAGCTGTAAAAGAAATTACAAAGTATAGACCTCTGAAAGGCAACCGTTACTCTGAGTTTCACGCATACCCTCACTTACGATCACTGGGTATCCGATCTTCAGACGGTCCGGTGTACTCATAGTCGCGGGAACAATGGACATAGAGCAATCGATTCATTTGACTCTCCCACGCAACATTTAAGTTTCACGCTTTATTGCCTTGTCGTCTATGGAGCCCCGGGCTGTGGCTCCCGTCGGACTAATCTGCTTTCACACCGGCTTTAAGATCACTGTTTGTAATTCCTTTTAACGTCTCCTTCTATTATTCCCCTTATCGTCCCTAGGGGGAAATCTAAAAACTCCAACCGCAAAAAGGCAGTTGTTTGACCTATGAAGCAATTTCCTCCTCCTAAAAAAACGCAGGGACCGCTCCGTGTCTTTTTTCAAAGTGGCAATTTAAATGCAGTTTAAGGATGTTAGGGATATAATTAAATTCTACATTATACATCGCACTTTACAAGGGTTTCTAACCCTTCCACAGTTTCGCTTAATTAGCAGCAAATGGCGATCCTATCAAAATATTACTTTTCGGGAGTATATAATCCCAGCGGGGACTGATGAAAAGAGTACAGCTTTATTGAAATTAACATATGGTAGAACCAGTTGAGTACCTAAAGCAATTGTAAATGTCAAAGATGAATACAACATTATGTAAAGAGAAAGATTTTTAAGAATCCCAAAAAGGGATGTTAGAAGTGCGAGAAGCCTTGAATGTATGACACCTTCCCATCCGAGTTTTGGTGGAAGAGAATTCACAGCGCGCCTGTAATAATAATAAAATAATAGATTAATAATAATATTACTATATTAAGATAATAATAATAGCTAACAACATCGCGGCAATTTCTAGAGGATTCGAAGCGTTGGCTGCCATTATTATTACGGTGCCGCCTGGCGATCTTTTGTCACACAGGTACTCCTGACCACTGTCCCCCTCCAACAATGTGAACATGGGCTCCACGTGGGGTCCTTTGTGGGCACTTGCTGGCCCCTCATGGCTTCCTCCCACCGGCCCACTTTTTTTTGTCGTCGGGATTCAAATGGGTCCTAAGTGGTCAAGCTGAACTGGATATGTTACGGCTAATTATATGCTTTATGTAAAGAAAAAAGAGAGTTCTAGTACAGTTGGATATTGTTTTAATTCGCAATTATTCATTATAGGCATATCACTTTCAATCTCATACTACATGGTTACATAATATGTCTATCTTACCTTGTGGATCGAACCGAGACCTCATGATCTAAGTCTAATGCTCTAACCAGTCGAACCACTTGTACTTACTCTACTATGACACCGTGGCATCCATTAGATTATTTAATTTAAGGATTGTTAAGTTAAAATGATTAAACATTGTTAACGTTTATGGCCTTCATTCTCGACAGGGATTAGTTTAGTGTTGACCAGTTAAATAAGTTAATTAATTATTTGATACAAAAGAATGGAAAATAAAACATTTTACCCACAACGGGCTCAAAATGGGCAGCCCAGTAATGCCCATCCCTGCATATGAGTAAAATATACTCATCCGGCCAATGGAACCTACAATGGCCCCTTTATGAAAAAAAAAAAAAAACCCTTGAAGCCCATAAAGAAAATCATCATTGACCCATGAAAACCCACAATGGCCCCATTTGGGAAAACCCACTTAAAGCCCAATAAAGAAGCTATCAGTTTCCTGGCCCCATTAGAAAGCCCATGTAAGTCCCATGTGCCCACGTAAGCCCATGTAACCCAAGTGAAAACCCAACAGTGGGCCCCACTTACCATTAACTTGGGTAAAACCAAGGATGGGTAGCCCAGATTAATCCACATGGGACCAACACAAATAAGCCCAATAAACACCCATAATGGGTTGCCTACATGGGGCCCATCAGGTGCCCCAATGATATACCATGGCACCACCATGCGCCATACAAAACCCACATGGGCCCCAATGAAGGCATAACCCCATCATGGGTTACCCATTTGCAACCCACATGGGGCCCCATTATGATAGCCCACATAAAACCCATGCCCACTCTAGCCCCAGCTTACCCACACAAACCCACTGGCCCCAGCAACGGCATGTTTGATGGGTTTTCCCTAGCGCTCCGTCCACTTCATCACCCCCCCTCCATCCCCCTGGCAAGGCACCCGAACCGCCGTCTCTGGAGCAATCTTGGACTGCATCCCGAACCCTGCCCTGCGACTCTCCATCTGCACATGTAACGCTGTCCCCAATCTCGACACCCCCCCACCTCCCCTAACCAGCGCTTCCCTCCATCACTTCAAGCTGCGTCCCTCGGGCCTTTTCCTCCTTTCCTCCCCCCCCAAGGCCCCTCATGGAGGAGCCTCAGGTGGGATGTGTGCATCGGGCTTATCCTGTGGTTAGCTGATGGTCTATTCACTTCCTCCTCCTGCCGGCGCTTGGTCCTGTGACCCCTAGCGACTGGAACCTCGGCAGGAGGCCTAGGGTTATCGTCCGTCCTAAAGAGAGTGGTTCCTTATGTTTGAGTCGCGCTTTCGCACCTGCTGGTGGCGGTATGGGGAAACTAAGGGGGGTGTAGTGGGCGTGACTGGGAACCCTGTGTGTGGTCAGTGAGGGTAGAAGTGTGGAGTAGTCGAGGTCGAATGAAAAAATGGAAGTCGTAGTGGAGGCACTAACTGTATTATGGAGGAAGCCTGGTTGGCCCTCCTAAACTCACCGCCCGTCTCATCTCGAGGAGTTATCGTGGGGGAACACTTGGAGTCTTGATACCACGGAGGGGCATGCCTCTCGCATACGGACTAGGACTGAGCTGCTACGGGTACCATAGGAGCCTGGTGGTTGAGTGCAGGCCCTGGGGGCCTGTTGTATGGTTTTGATTCATTATTGTAGAGAGGAGGGAGTTGCGGGCTGTGGGGAAGGGAGCCTTATCTGTAGAATTTAGCGAGGTTCGCGTGATACCTAATTGCTTGGGGAGGGGGGAAGGTCGGGTTCCAGTCGAAAGTGCGGAAGTAGGGGATGAAACAAGTGGCGGGAGAGGGAGAAAGTAAGTTGGCTTATGGGAAGAGCAAAGGCTAGCAGATTGGAGGGAGGTATAAAAGTAGGTTTAGGGAGAGGTGATGTAGTGGGGAGGCAAAACTACCTCATCATTTGTCATGGGGCCTGCCTTGCATGATGTCCTCTGTAAACACGGTCCAGGATTATTCAAAAGGAAATGCTGATGGCTGAGCCTTGGTGGGGTCCCAACTTCTACATGAAGGGTTCTTTACCAACGTCCTATTCCGGACTGCACAATCCTCCTACTGAGTACGCCCCAGAAACTTTGCCCTGCCCCATTCACCAGCGCAGTCTCTTCCCTTGGCACTTCACCACAATTAGCCCCCCCCCTCCCGCCGAGCGAAGACGCGATGACTATGCGGAGGGATGCACCCCGCATAGCGGATTTAGAAAAAGGGGGGTGCCGCTATCAGCACTAAGGTGGGGGCCTAAACGCGTCGCAAAGCGACGCGAGTTCTCCCTTTTTTTATCAGTGTGACTAAGTGGTGTCCTGAGGGGGCCCTGATAGCATATTTAGGGGGAGGGGTCTTTCAGCAATGCTGCTGACGGGACTGCTGACTCTTATTAAATCCTCCACTGGCCCGAACCGACTTCCGCAACTTTAAGTCCATATCAAAGTGCTGAAATATTTATGACATAGGTGGCGGGTGTGGATAGGGTGAGATACGGAAATGTCCATTCATAGTGCAATGAATGTGACGATAGAACTTGCGCCGCCGGCGCTGCCACAGCTGCATCGATACTATATCAATGATAAACAATATGACTTGGGACGTAACCACTGACATCTTAAACACATGGATAGCGGGCGTCCGCACCGTGAATAGCCGCGAATTGGGGGAAACCAGGGAGTTGCTTTTGCCCTGCACAATGTGGCTTCACCTTATTGTCCAAGTTAAAGGAATTCTGTATACAATAGAACAATCTGTGTTGAATATGTGCACCAGCAGGTGTAATGCATTGTGGTTCCCGCCATATTGCTAAGGCGACAAGCAACTTCCTGTTGTTTCAAATCGCGAACCCGCTATCCATGTGTAGAGGTCAGTGGACGTTACCAGCGGAAAAGCTCCTTACATGTCCAGGCTGGGAACGATGGAGCATCTGAATGCCCTTACATAGTGCATGATGAGAGCAAATCACTGAGAAATGAGACAACCAATGTATATTTCATGAATCGTTACTTAAGCTATCTTTTTAGAATCCTTGTAATCTGAGAGAAAATGTTCAGGTAGATTGCAACATGATTATAGCATTTTAAAATTTGACCCATGTTCCCTGTGTAATCTTGAAATCCATGCTGGGGCCATAAAGGGATTTGGCAAATGCTTCCATCAATTTTTATGAATTCATCAATGCCTATTAAAAAGGGTTGTTTTCTCTCAGATTACTGTAATCCAATGATTGAATCATTACTAAGATGGATATTTTGCAAATACTGTACCAAACAATTAAACTAGCACAGTTTATTTGGGAGAGCATAAATAGCACCAAAAGTTACAGATTCCTATGCCAGACAAAACTCCAATACGGGAAAATAAACCCTGCAAATACAATTTTAGAAAAGCCTACTGTTACTCGTACTGTTTTCATACATACAACGGCTCCATTTATCTCGTCAAGTTAACTAAAACTCCTTCAATTTCCACTCAAATGAAAGACGACATAAGTACGATAGGGAACTGAACGTAGGCAGAGATCTAGATGGTCATTAATTAAAACCAAACGTAATAATTATACGTATGTAGTATGATTTTTTCTACAACGTTACTTTGTTGGGACACCTTGTATTAGATCATGCAGTCCTCCTTTTGCTCACGTTTCAAGAGTGGAATGGAAAACCGCCAGTTTTAATTCTACGACTAATTCTAAGACAACCGATACTTGTTATACGTCATTGCCATTGTAATTTGGCTCTATATCAATTATAAATCACACGTATTCTTTTTTAAGTGATCACTTATCTTTTGAAGTGTACAGAAATACAGAGATTATTTTTGAAATCAAGGTGTCTGTGTTATAGTCCTGCCGCATTTGACGCGTGAAAAGTACAAACAGCAGCACTGCAAATTTAGTCTCTGTTGTGCTGTAGTATTTATTCTCCATGACACTCATAGTCTTCCTGTTTTTGGTTGGTATTAGAGATAACACTGCTATTACTTTAAAGGGACTATAAAATCAGATTCTCATGAAAGCCAAGTTTCAATCATCGCTATCATCTACATCAATTGCTATTGTCACATCACAGTCTAGACATGTAGCAAGTTTCAATGCAAGTTTACACAATGGAGTTTTCCCGTTACATATCTTGATTGTCGCGCTGTCAGTTATTTTCATCCTCATTTTCATCTGCACTTACAATCAAGTGAATTGAATTTGTGCTGGAACTTTCCTATACTACTGCTTGTTTTCCAGTAATTTGCTTGCTATGGCATTGCTGTGTTCTTCCCGTCTCAAGGTAGAGGGCCATCCAAACGAGAGAGCATTGCCGGCGTTGGCGCTACCATTACTGTGACTGTTGCCAAGAACGCCACATCCGTTGCCTGCAGATCAATCGGCTGAATATGTAGACATAGGAATTCAAATTTGGGTGGAGCGATTGCATTTTTGTAATAACTCAACAACCTCAAGGATATGGGTATTGAAGTCACTTGTCACTTTCTTGCGTTTCGACGAGTGGTCACCATATCATTACTTGTACTTTTGTAAGGTACAACTAATGGAGATCGTGTAACGGTATCTTTTGCCTTCATTGAAAACCAATGTTTGCAAGCAAGCACACGATTTTTGCAAATTGCGATGAAATTAGATTGTACATAAAAGCGGAGGTCAATTGGAAGCTTCGAGCATATTCAACGGAAGTGCGGCACTTAAATTGAAACGGTCAGTAGATTCAGGATGAATGGATATGATTTAAAACACTACAATAAGCAGTAAGGACGCACCAATGGCTACATAAAGCTGTGCGCCAAACAAGAACAATTTGATTGGCAGTGTTCAAGAAAGTAAGTTCTTACGGAGCGCTACTCTCAACTGATTCAGCGAAGTCTTCAATAAATTTGAAATTCCCAGAATCTTATATGGAAATTACTCATTTGCCCGATTGATTTTCACTTGCCCCAAATTGGGCTTCGTTTCGACAGATAGTATATATACGTATGCCAGTCCTCCAACAACGTGTGTCGCCTTTTGAATGTCATGCGCAGTGTATTTTCATAGACGAAATAGATTGTTTCGAAGTTACAAGGAAAAGCGACAGCAAGTTCTATGAATCTAAAAAGCTACCCGATTTTTTTCTCCACGAATTTCGCACTGGACACGGGAAACAAAGAGATGCGCAAATCACAGTAACGTTTTCATTAATTTTACCAAAATTGAGATCTTGCGTTGGACACAATTCAGATCAACTACTCGGATGGAAGGTGCGGAACAGTTGGGGCCAAACTTCAAATATTGGACTTGTCTAATAACAAATCTTAACATCAATTCAGGGCTGCCGTTCTAATTATATGTACGAATGTTGTGTTTGAATGGAAAAACGATTGTCTAGCTTGTCTGGATTTATAATGGATGAGTAGTTTACAAATATTGTATTTTATGTCAATTATGACATTGTATCATTGACCCCAGTGTATTTTCAGAAATGAAGGCTAAATTCAAATGCTCTCTTGTCGCGAAACCGGATTTAAATCTTTAGAGGAACGCAATAAATTTTCTGGACTACTAATGATTACGACTACTTTCCTGATCTATCATTGAAAGCAATTTCTGTAACAGAAACAATTCTCGGAAACCAGTCAAACTTACTATTTATCGTTAAGACAGAATCAACTCTCCCAACCTGAAACTGTTCTGTTTTCGCATAGTATGAATGAAACGAAATTTCTTTAGACATATCATGTAATGACCATTTACTACTCCGCTCATGTACTTTCAAGTTTGCTTACCAATATCACCGTCATATTTGAATCACAATATACTAGGAGATTTAGATTCCTGCCACTTTTACGCATTTGATTGAATTCCAAGTTGTTATATTTGCATAACAACAAAAACACGAATCAACTCCACGTATTTAGATCTGTTTAAAGGAATTGAATTCCTTTGTCCGTATACTTTACTGGGCAACAACAAATATCTCATTAAGCCACATACATTTCAGGAATAACTTGTCAAAGATTTACTTTACAATAACCATTGTTAGATAGCTTGATGTACATTTATTCCAAGGATTACACCAACTGACTTTTATTTCTTTATCTGGGAACAGGGACTCCTTCATTGCCACTCAATATAGTCAGGGACAATATCCATACAGAAGTTGTATCTTTATGATAACAGGATTCAATGACTGTCCATCAAAACTCCGTTTCCAGAGATTAATGGAAGTACGGATTTAAGTATGACACACGAATTCGTCTCACCGCTTTGAAATCGGGTATTTTCAATGGTTATGCTCATCTTGGAAATATTAATTTTGGACCTAAACAACATTTCACATATCGATGAGGGGGGGGATGTTTTTTTCAAAGGATTACATTACTTGTCACCCTGCTAGACCTTGGAATAACCAATTAAGTGACTGTACCAACCGTTGTATTTAGTAACCATCCAATTTTGGTATCGCTTTATCTTACACAAACAATGCACTATTTGGAGGTCCATGTGGTTATATTTAAGGATTGAAAATCTGGATAGTGATTATATCTATGGAAATAGGCTTTCCGAGCTTATCATCCAAGGTAGTAGAGACAATACTCAATGGCAGAGTTGTATCTTTATGATAACATGTTCACTGAGCTAATCGAAACCTATTTCAAGGATTACATTGATTAAGTATTTTAAGTCTTGCCTTCAACAAGTTGATATCGATGAAAACCGGAGATACCTTAAGTGAATTTAATTAATTTGCAATGTTGAGGATTGCAAATAATGCCACTCCACGTATGTCCCAAGTAGATGTGTTCCAAAGATAAAAGATTATATTTTAACAATCCTAAACCTAAGTTACAAAAACAAACTTCAAAAGCTTACACACTATATATTCACAAACCTAGAGCAATTGGAGCGTCTCTTTCTCTATTATAATAAACTCCCTGAATTGCATCAAAAGTTTATTTGAAGGGTTGTTAAAGATTGCGTATTTTAAATCTATGTAATAATACCATCACAGCTTTGCCAATTGGGATTTTAACAATTTATATCGTTTGCAAAGAATTTACCTTCCACAATAACAACCTTTCAATAATTGCATTAAAGTATTCCAAAGTTTGCAAATACTTCAATTCTAACCGCGGGAAACAATAATTTACGTTCATCAGCCAGGTGTATTTTACAGATTGATTGGATTTGAAAAGTTTTTGTCATTGTATGAAAATGAGATTACACAGATCAACGCTGATTGTTCGGGATTACATTACGTGTTAGAATGTTCTGCGATGACAATAAACATAAATATATAGATAGCAGATCCTTTTCAGGACTTGATCCATTGCGAGACATTTGAACTTCATGGCCATATGTGATCGGTACTATTTCACAGATTTATTGAAGGACTAAATGAACTCACTGTGCTGGAATTAAGATGAACAAAATTAGAGACTGCCGTCAAAATTGTTTCTAAACCTTACAATTTACAATTACGTATATCAGCAGGAAACTCCATCAACCACGTTGGCAAAAATAACCACATTAGTGATTAGTTCAGTTTGAAAAAAAAAATACTTTAAATTAGTAGAAAATAATTTTTCAGAGAAATAGGAATAATTCCTTTTCTGCGCTACCCAATGACACTTAAGATACGTCAGTTAAACCAGCCACAGTGTTGTATGTCAAATCCAAAACAGCCCGTCAGGTGTATAGCACTAAGAGTTTTCTCTCCCTATTCTTAGTGTAATGAAACTATTTCAATTCAGTTGGAAAAATACAAGTTTGGGAAATAGGGTCCTTGCTTAGTTGTAATCACTTGTTTTAATTTGGGGGTGGTCGAAAAAATATTTCAGGCAGCCAATGATTTTGTAAAGCAATTGTTTTTATATCAACCTTGCGCTGCTGATTTACTAATGGGTGTTGTGTACATGTTACCCTGGCATAGCTGGCTTACAATTACAAAACCAATACTTTCCTCTAGAACGCTGACGTATGGCGGGCAGTTAACATGGCAGCTAGCTAGACATTGGCAGGCTTTTCTAGTGAAGCATCATTATTTTGATTCCTATAACCATTGGAGGTGCTGGGCCCTAAGTGTCCAATAAGCGAATTTAAACAAGGAATTGCATCAAAAGTCAAAAGTGATACTGACAAGTTTACGGGTGATTGCACGTTATTTGAGCCCATTATACCAATGCTTAAATAAAAGATGATAAACTTTATCTTTCCGAGATAGATGGGGTTACTCTGTAAGGGGATTTACAAATATAACATACGGTCTTGGAATCTTACAAGTGTTAGAGACTTCGATAGGCCCAGATACAGTTTGAACCTTGTCAAACTATACAACATATTTGGGAGCAGAATCGGTAACGTTTACTCAGTAGATTATTCCTAGTCTTAATTTTGTATGCGTATTAATTGTCTTAGTTTGTTTTACATCGGTATTTCTATCCACATTACTCTCTCACTTTCCAAGGGCTACGAACAGGAGTTAGAAATGGATTTCAAGATGGCGTTTTATGTGGTTAACAGGACAGCTTTGCTGGATGCCTATTAATTTGGGTTTTTGGTTACAAAGCCGGTGTGCTGAGTTCCCGCCTGAAGTGTTTGCAGGAATCGTGGCATTTGCAATTACCATTAATTCAGCTTATTATCATTTGTTGTTATGTTTTGGCACCACAGTATCAAAATATATAGAAAGAAGACAAAGAGGTCAAAACCCCTATGTAATTATCGCCGAAAACGCGGTTTTAAATCTTTCAATGAGTTCGGCAGCATATGATGATGGTGGTTGTATTGGTGGTGGTAATGGTGGTTGTGGTGGGTAGTAGTTAGTGATGTGATGATGATGATTGGTGATGATTGATGATGATGATGATTGATGATGATGATGTATGACATTAGTACTGAAAGTGATAAGCGTAGTGTATTCAAATTCAAAGTAATTATATACACAAATCCGAAGAAAGTAGCTCCCTCTAACAGTCAATTAGATAGCACAAAATATTAGAGGATTTCAAGATTATGTATTAGAAAATTAGGTATGCAATGCATTTTTAAAAAAATTTCATTTCTAAAACAACTCGTTGAGCGGAGAAGATCCAATATTCTAAATGTATTTTGTTTTTTGGTGATGAGAATATTTTTTAATTTTAAAATTTCTTACAGCTTTAAAACGATATGTATTTGATTACGGTTTTTAATTTGTCACATTGTAAAAATAAGTGCTTTGGTTTAATTGTGTTTTTTTTAACGTAACACGTACATAGGCTTCACACGACCAAAATGTTAG
Organism: Ophioderma brevispina; assembly: GCA_023653785.1. Taxonomy (NCBI): domain Eukaryota; kingdom Metazoa; phylum Echinodermata; class Ophiuroidea; order Amphilepidida; family Ophiodermatidae; genus Ophioderma; species Ophioderma brevispina. Next base: position 38,957 of record JAMKCH010028921.1, on the reverse strand, counting down.
TTAGAACCTTGTAATACTCGTCACGAAATTGAAAGTTTTGGAATTGGGCAGAAACAAAGTTGTATTTGAAGTAGTAAAAATAAGGTACAGGTTGTAAACATGACGTCGAAATCGAAGTGGGACATTTTTTGTTTTTACAATTCGAAAATTGTTGGGATCCAATCAACACTTTTACATGTTTGATTCTTGTAAGTATTATTATGTGCACGGCAGCATATGGACTAAATCTCATAATAGCCTCCGCGTGTTATTACAATGTTCGACATAGTAAACATCAAATTCACCAATCTGTTTCTATCACTCCATTCACTTACCCCTAAAAATTAGGTATGGGGCAGTGGCCTTCATGCTGTTGTTTTGGTGTCTCCATCGGGGGGGCTAGGGGGAAAACCAAGTGAATTATAATAAATTATGTAAAATCTATAATCGTCTGTTTCCCAAAATAAAAAACTGGGCACATTTTCTTGAAAAAGAATAAAAAAAAAACAAAAAAATGTAACTTCAAATTGCATTTTCCCCAATATCAGGACTATGGACACATAGGACTTCAGCAAACAATGGAGTTACAGATATTCAATCACCGGCCCGGTCTGCGGTGTAGAAAAAACACAATCAGATTCTCTTTCATCTGGGAGTTGGCAGGGACAGTGTTTATTGTCGCGCAATGGAACAGATTTCAGCTTTACCGCTCTTCTAATTTAGATTGAGTACTTTTCAGGACAAGACAAAATACTTAAACCTCATTCACAAATAAATAAATCTGAGCTTCTATCGTGACTGTGCGTGTTCAATAATTTGGCCATGTGTTTCATTAATTTATTCGAAAAGGAAGAAACATGAACAAACCTCAGAGAGTAGGTTGCTGGGAAAGCTTAACCTAACCACTTTGTGCAGAAGAACCAAAATCCCGTAAAACTTTGGCTTTAAACTTCATTTTCTATTCAATTTTCAGCCGTTTCAGAAGACAATTAGTGTCAACGGACCTATATTATAATGTACACTGGTTAGTTATTAGAGAGAGGACGGGTATTTGTCTCTCAACCCGAATCGTGAGGTTGGTTACCGGTGGTAACACCTGGCTATAAACAATGGCCCTACATACCGGGCCCATTGTAAGATCTTTAGTCATGTTTACTGAAGTCTATACATATCAATTGGTCTCTGATTTTGGGAAAAAGAAATTGAGGCGGTTGGACATTTTATTATTTTAAAGCAAATGTGCAGTTTTATGTGCGGGACAGACAGTTATTGATTGTTAAAATTTTGATTATGCATTTTCGGCTTGGTTTCCCTTAGCCCCTCGATGGGGGACAAAGAATTGTTATACAGTTGGTTATTGTCCACCGCCATAGTCGATCCAACAATCAGATTTACGTGCCCATTGGATTCATATAAACAGCTTTTCTTTTTTGTCATTAAAAGAGGGATTCATCAAAGAGGGGAGAGACCAGGCTTTAGTACGAGTGTTTTTCATAATATGAATTTCTGGTCACATTAAACAGTACCCTGGTTCTATCGTAGTCCGTTTTTTATTGGTTTCTCTATCTGCATAGTTCAACATTCATGGACAATAAGATATGTTATGTAACAAGGAGGCCTACATCGTAAAAATGGCCATTGTTCCGTTAAACTATTTATTCGTTGCGCCACACGGTGTGAGCACGCATGGCGTAGGGACTCATGAGCGCATGAACTCTGATAATTAAGAAATTGTAAATCGTTGAGTTCGAGCAAGGTACTTACTCGCAATTGCGCGTTGACCCAAGCGAAACTGGGAGCTGTTATGTGATGGGGATATTACAATCTAAGTGCGGATAGTCATGTGCGCTTGTAAGGCATTTCTTAGAGCCTTATAGATGAAGCGACATGATTGTGACGATTTCCTACGGCAGCGTTATAATAAAATTGACAGCGCTATGATTACCAATTTGTAAAGAAGCGCTTATAAATTCCTGCAGTTATGATTATAATCCTTACGTATTTCACCAAAAGGTCCTTAAACTTTTCAGGCATACAACTCTGCATCCACCCAAACATCATCGTTATACGGGCCTAACATACATTTCTATGGCCACCCTTTCTATTACTTCACACCCGCACACACGCTTTACGTTTTATTACATCGCCCGTGCGTGACACTTTCTGCAGAAAACAAACAAACAAAACAAACAAGTTTTTTTTATGTTTTTTAATTTATGTATTTTTATTGTTCAAAACAATGAAAGGAAAACAAATTCAAGCACTGTGAACCAAGTATAGATGGTAGGTTGAAGTCTCCCTAAATGAAGGACCGCCCTATAGGAATGACTGTGTGTGTTGTGTTGTGGGGGGGGGGGGGGATAGATACTGTGTATTTAAATTAGGTGATGATGTTTGGTGTGGTATGTCCATGAATGCTAGTTCTGATTATGAAATAAGGATTTGGTTTACAGACGGTTTTGTACAAAATAACGGAATAATGAATTTAGGATTATGGGTTAGAGACTGTTCTGTGAATGGAAATAACGGAATACAGAATATATCGTGTAAGTGAATTATTTTGTACGTGTTACAGTACTTATCACAACGTGGATGTAGTCGTAATGAGTAGATTCGACGTTGAGAAACAAAAGCTAGTTTGAGTCCAAAATGGTATTGATAACGCTTTAATAAGCAGTTTCCTATACCATAAGCTCCAAAAGTAGAACAAAGTATTATTGTTACATGACTGACAAAGGAGGAAGTTGTTGCAAGCTTCTGTACACCGGACCGTTTAGTGTTGGACAATTGTATATCAAGGCAGTTGATTAGCTTTTTTCCTTCATTAATCCCTAATCCATAATCTTTGTTTTTAGTCCTACAAAAGCGCTGAAAAAAAGAGTGAATAATATTATTGACATGCTCATAAAATTTACTACAGTCAAATTTATTCTTAAACGATTTAGAAAATTACACAAAAGTCTGTACTGAAAATAACATTGGTTACATTAAATTGAAGTCGCATGAATTCAATTGAATAACATTTTCACAATGATTAAGACAAGTGAGCTCTATTGCCCACTCTTGGCATTTAGAGAAAAAACGTGATTGACTATAAACTATATAACTATTATTAACATTATACTTTGATTTGATTGATTATATTACAAGCAAATGTTATAAGATGAATACACTCAGTGACACAAGAGTTATCTTGAAAATTATTGAGTGGGTTAAGTATCTTCAAAAGTGTTTTTTTAGAATGAGGTAAAAGCGAGATTACGAGCGCGTTTCGAATATTCACATTGTATTTAATTAAGAGGGAAACATTATTACTGAAGACTTAAAAGCTTACAAGCGAATCATTTTTTTTTTCAAAATTTTGAAGGTCGTAAATTGATATTACTTGTTATTCGTGCCTTCCATCAACAAATTACTATTACCGCGGGGGTTTGAAAATATAACTTTAACTATATTTCGGGAATATTTGTACCGATATTACGAAGGTCCGCTATTCCGAAGGTACGCTATTCCGAAAATTATATCAGGTTTCGCTATTCCGACGGCGCTATTCCGAAACTAATTTAAGGGTCCGCCTAATCGAAGGTCCGCTATTCCGAATTTAACATAAGGTCCGTATTCCGAATTTTGAAAAAGTCGTATCCGAAGGGCCGCTATTCCGAATATTTAATAATGTCCCCTATTCCGAACATTTAGTAAGGCCCGCTAATCCGAAAGTCCGCTCTATCCGAATACTAAATAAGTGTCCGCTACTCTCCGAAAACTGTACAAGGTTCGCCTAATCCAAATGTCCCTATAACCGAATATAAAATATGTCCGCATTCCGAATAGTGAATAAGGCCCGCTATCCCGAATATTTAATAAGCCCGCTATTCCGAAATTTGGATAAGTCCGCTATTCCGAATTGAAAATAAGGTCCGCTATCCCGAAATTGAATAAGGCCCGCAAGTCCGAATATTTAAATTTAACTATATATATTTCAATGAAAATTCAGTATTCGGATAGCGACCCTTATTTTACTTTTCGAAGAGCGGCCTTATTCATTTTTTCGGAATAGCGGAACCTTATTTAGCTTTCGGAATAGCGGACTCTTTTCAATTTTCATAATAACGAACCTTATCCAATATTCGGAATAGCGGGCCTTATTCAACTTTCGAAATAGCGGACCCTATTTCAATATTCGGAATAGCGGCCCTTATCTAAAATTCGGAATAGCGGACCTCATTTAGGTTCGGAATCTGGGGCCCTATCATCTTCTGAATAGCGGACCTTATCAATATTCGGAATAGGCGGATCTTATTCAATATTCGAATAGCGGGCCCTATCGAACTTTTGGAATAGGCGGACCTCGGAATAACGGACCTTATTCATTTTCGAATAGCGGCCCTCGGATAGCGGACCTCGGAATACTGGGCCTTCGGAATAGCGACCTTCGGATAGCGGGCCTTCGGAATACGGGGAACCGAAGGAGCCTAACTCTTCAGATTATTGGTCGTACCGCAAAAAATTGGCCATTGTAATAATTTTTTTTACGACGGCCGTCAAATTTAACGACGGGCCGTCAAATGCGTTATTACGCCTTTGACGATAGAGCTTCTCGTCGTGTTTTAGGATTCTTTGTTTCTTGCTACAACGATTCTTTATCTACCTTACACTTTGCTTGACCATCTCGTTTCCTCATATTAACCTTTTTCCGCGCCGTCAGCGTCGAACTGTTACCTCTCCGTGGGTACTTTGGACATAAAACCTAATACTACTCGAAGTCCTGAATTCAATTCTTGTCCTGAAACAATTCTCTTTCTCGTTCCACCAGCGCTAGGTGATATGAATATTTCACCCATCAACTACATTTTGAAAAAAAAGCCATTTCCATGACCAAAATGCAAGCTCCCTGCTTCGCTCGGAGCCACACCGATTTCACTGAATATAATACAGAACATTTGCTCATCGGTCGTCCCCACTGATCTCTCACACTGGATAGGCTGTCTCGGCACGCGAGGAATAGCGAGCGGCGTTTGTAAAACACAGAATCGCCTAATCGGGGCCACGTTCTTTCGCTAATTTTCCTATGTTGATGTAGTTATCACAGAATATTTTAGTTTAATCTTGTAGAACCAACAATTAACTAAAAACAAATATCTTTGAAATTCAAAATTTTGGATTGTTTGTCCGCAAAAATTCTGTTTGAATTTTGTGAACTTACGCAGAGCAAAAATTTTGTGACCATTTTGAATTTTAAATAGAAAAGTTTGTCTTTGATTTTTTGTGGCAGAAATCTCAATCATTAGTCTCGGTCCCAGCCTGCAAGGAGTCATATCATTTATTTGCTTGATTAGTCTCTAGCACAGAAAAAGTTTATGAATGGCAGGTGAAATGGGCCGGTTGTGCCGGGGTGGTGTGCGCCTATTATAGTGGGTTAATCACCGGGTCAATTTGAGGCAGATGAGGGGTCGAGACCTGGTTCGAGACAGCTTGTTAAGTAGTCTTTAAGTGTTCATACGGCCTCATGTCGGGTGTGAAAATGAGTTTGAAAAGGCAAGACAAAAATATCCACAGGCAAAAAGCAAATTGACAATTTGTGCTTGTTCGCCACCACCAGTGAGCTCTTACCATGTACCTTTCACATCATATAGGCTACGGGCGTTATTCCGGCTTTTAGTCCGTTGTTAACCAGTCCGTCATTGGGGTCGGGGGTCAACCGTGACGTCACGGTTGGCCAACAATTTTGCAACTAAGTGGCAAATTGTGAAGACCGAGTTGAGAAGGAGGATCTCTCTTAAATCATTTTTTGATCACTAAGAAAAATACACACTTCCGCCTGTGTAATGTTAAATTGGCAGTCTTCATAGTAAGCACCACACAAGTGATCCTGCGTGTATCGGATGATTATTTTACTTACCTAGGGGGTCCTATTTTCGCGCCAGTAAAGCAATTCCATAAATGAGGGTAGGGAAAATTAAGCGAAGTAAGCGATTTAGGCAATTCCGTGTTTTACAAAGCGAATAATTAGCGAGCCGGTGAGAACCGGAAGTTGCACAGCGTCCTTTTTGCTCTACCCAAAAATTCCACTCGGTTTGCACGGGGTTTCTATGGAATGAATCACAACGTATGCCTTATGAAGTACTTTCCTGGTCAAGATCTGAAAAAAATATTAAGCGTTTGCCAATTTGCAGGTCATGTGGCCGTTTTTTTAAATTAACTGTGAGTAGAAGTCAACGAATGTATTCTAGGCTATTTTGCGACCGTCGAGTAGTGATTGATGATACTGGTGGGTACACGTCGTTAGCCGATACACGGTACATAATACTGTCTGCACTTGCATTGCCACTGTACTAGACTACAGTGTGTGCTCTTAAAATGTATGACTCCATGGGAATGACTGTATGGAGCGTAAACCTGTAGTTCCTATTAAATAGTATTTAATTCATGACTCTTTTCGCTGGATACATGTAGCAATGGATCACAAGGCTAAGGGATAGCTTGTTGTGAATTTTTACATTTATCACCAAAAAACAGTGTCACTTATAGACTAGGCTTATTAATCCCAAGGGTCAAGGACCAAAATTGAGCTCTTCCCAATTTTAATTACAAGTTGATTTATAAACAATGTTTTGTGGCACTATATGACCCATAGACTGCAGTGCATATCTTTTCTTCAAGGCGAGCTTTTATCCGAGGGCGAGGGGTGGGGTGGGGGGTGGTTTGTTGGGTTGCCCTGGTCATTCCAGGAGTTCTCTGAAAATGACCCCTAAAGGCTAAACAGACCAATTATCGTGAAATAAACCCCTAACGACGTTAACGGAGCCGTTTTGGGTTAAATTATACTAGTTTTCAGGGTTTTTTTTTTTTTTTTATAAGAGAACCAATTTGCAGTAAAAGTAAGTAAAATATTACCCCTTGCGGGACCTGGTCTCATACGTGAATAAAATACCTTTAAAATAGCCAATATACCACTATTTTTGCTGATAGGTTAGTTACATTTTCCTTCTTTTTATTATTGAACCAGGTCACAATCACAACTGAATTGATACCCCAGAACTTTCATTATTGTGCATTTTATACCCCTAGAGGTTGTCGCCACATTTGACAGCTATTGTCGCTTTTTTTGGAACGAGCATGGTCCCCGACCAAAATTCAAAGAACCCCCTCAGGCATTTTATTCCAAAAAATCTCTTAATATTTTAAATAGAACGTGCATGACCCCACATCCTTAAAGGCCTGTAAAAAGAGGATACGAGGTCATTTCCAGAAAGAAGAGGCATGCTTAACTCTCGTCTACCTGAGCATTTTCTGTAACAACAAATTTTGGGGGGGGGTACCACCCCCTATGATTTTCTTTTTACAAATTCGTTCCTAAAATTGGTACCACAAGAGAACTTTGCGTTTTTCTCTTTCCATTGGTATCAAAATAAGATAACATTCCCATTATGATGTATAAGTTAAGGAAGGAGTGAAAATACATGATATAGGGTGGAAAATTTATATTTTTCAATTTTACTCAAAAACATTCACTAAAACGCTATGTGTAAAAACAGGCATTTCCAGCATGTCAAGCCCAAACCGCATGAAATTAGAATTAGTACTCTAACTTTTTCATGTTTTGTGATTGATATGACGTTCACTTTGAAGAGGCCTATGCTGGCATAATTGGTACTCATTTTGCTATCAATGAAAAGCGTCGGATGATTAGCTATCCACTGGTACTAAAATCAAGTGTCTGTGGTATTCCCGTGCCATACGAGGAGTTTGTTGATTCTCCCCAACCCCAAAGGGGTACCCCCCAATCTTTTTTACATCACTTTGGGAAGACAATACCAAGTCAATTACGAGATCAGAAGCGGGAATGTAAAGCAGAAAAACATCTTGAAGGCGAATAGAATTAATACTATCTAATATATCTGTGAATACTAGTAGTCAAAGCACCTACTCAGTTACCAGGTTACTGGCATGAATTTTGTCTGTGAGCTGAAAAACCTTGTGAATGAAATATGGGCATTTTAAAGACTTTTTAAAAACATTTTGAATTTATTTTGTTCGAAACAACCCGCCCATACCGAAAATCAACCCAATAATTGACAAACCTTGACATTACGCGCGATTTAATCGCCTTAATTCTGCCCCTTTTCGTAGTTTCCCTATACTTTGGACGTGCAAGATCGGGTTCTTGGGTAGAGCAAAAGGGCCGCGTGCAACTTCCGGTTTCCTCACGTTCGTTCGAGCGGCGCGCCTATCCAGTGTTGTAGAGGGATCAAGTGGTCGTCCTGGTCGAAGAAAGGTTCGTACCAGGGCATTACGATTATGGCAAGCCATAAGAGGCCATTTAACGTATTGCTGCAACGCGTTGCGAGGAAAGTAGCAACGCGTTGCGACATTTCGGCAACGCGTTGCGACATTTCAGCAACGCGTTGGCGGTGTCGGCCATCAAAATCATGAATTCTGTGAGTATTTCAAAAAAAAATTGACACACAACCGCGTTGCTAGCTACTTTGCAAAGCGTTGCAAAAACCTACAACGCGTCGCGAGCCTCACAACGCGTTGGCAAAGCTCGCAACGCGTTGCTACGGTTAACAAGCCCTAAGGGACATACATCACGTATTGCCGCAACGCGTTGTGAGAAAGCACAACGCGTTGGACATTTCGGGCAAACGCGTCTTGGACAATTCAGCAACGCGTTGCGACCATCAGCAACGCGTTGCGGTGTCGGCCAATCAAAATCATGAATATCCGTGACGTTCATTTCAAAATACTTTATAAATCTCCCAACGCGTGCGACCCTTCACAAACGCGTTGCAAACCTTCCAACGCGTTGCGGCAATCCAACGTTATGACCTTATTGCCTTAACAACGCGTTGTGAAGTTCAAACCGCGTTGGGAAGCTCGCAACGCGTTTTGATGGCTGCAAACGCGTTGTAAAGCCATAAGGGGTCATAACGTATTGCCCGCAACGCGTTTGTGGATTATTTTTTGAAATACGTCACAAGAAATCATGATTTTTATTGGCCGACGCCGCGACAACGCGTTGCCGAAATGTTCGCAACGCGTTTGCTACTTTCTCACAAACGCGTTGCGGGCAATACGTTATGACCCTTATGGCTTGTGGACCTTCGCAACGCGTTGTAAAGCTCGCAAACGCGTTGTGAATCTCGCAACGCGTGGGAGGCTTGCAAAGCGTTGTGAGTTTCACACGCGTGTGAGTTTTCCACAAACGCGTTGCTAGATACTTTGCAAAGCGTGTGTGGGTGTTTTTTGACATAGTCAAAGAATTCAGGGATTTTGATTGGCGAACCGCAACGCGTTGCTGAAAATTCGCAAAAAGCGTTGCTGGACAATGTCGCAACGCGTGCTACTTTCTCGCAACGCGTTGCGGCATTACGTTATGGCTTATGGCTGCCATATACGCTTGTTCCCTGCGACTTTTGGTCTCTGACCATTCACAACTGACCAAAGAGTCGAGCCATGATTGTGAAACGAGACCCAAGCCGCAGGAACCAGCGTTATGATGTGATAGACTGAAGTTTTCACTTTTATCATTAGGAGCACCACTATAATTACGAGACGCCACAGGGCAAATTGCCACGTTTTTATTCCATTCAATTGAGGCCCCCCTCCCGGCGCTCTTGTCACTTGCCCCCCCCGTTCTTCCCTTCCCCCTTGGGCCCCGTTTCCCCTTTACACGGTTCTCGGACCCCTGGAGTTCTCAGGGGTGTGTCGCCTCTTGTGGGGGAGGCTGTTTTCCTCACCCGCCTCTTGTCCCGCTCAGCGTGGCCTGCCTTCTCCCCCTTGGCCTCCTCATCCCTTTTTCCCCCCCGTGCCCCCCAGCCCCCTTATTGTTGTGGGGTCACCCGGGGGACCGTCCTCCTTCATTCCGTCCCTTTTGGGTTTCTGCATCCCCCCCCACGGGACCGCCCCACGTCTCTGTGGGGGACAAACACTAACCACTACAATATCTTAGCACCCGAAAGAAGTAGATAAAAAATAAGAATTCAAAGTAAAAAAAATGGGAAGAGACCAAAAGAACGAAAGATTATAAATACGAAAACAAAAAGAAAGCAAAAAGAAGAGAAGAAGAAAAAGAAGAGACAGAAAGAGAAAAACAACGAACGAAGAAAAAAAAATAAGTAAAAAAAGAAAAAAAAAGAAGAGAAAGGGAAAGAAGAAAAGAAGGAAAAGAGAGAAAAAAAGAAGAAAAAAGAAGTAGCGTAGAAAGAAGAAGATAGAGAGAAAGAGAGAAGATAGAAAAAGGAAGAGTCAGAAGAAGACAGACGAACCAGAGAGTATGTAAAAAAGCAAAAGGAAGAGTATAAAGTAAAGGGAAAGAAGAAGAGAATCATAAGAATAATCAGGGAAAAAACAGAAGATAAAAGACAGACAAAAAGAACGAAAGATAGATAAAAACAAAAAAAAAAAATCATAAAGAGAGAAATAGTAATAGATAGTGAAGAGAAAGACAAAGCAAAAAGGAAGAGAGAAGAAGAAGAAACAGAACAAGTAGAGAACAAGAAGAAAGAGAAAAAGAGAGAAGATGAAAGAAAGTAAAAAAAAAAGCAAGACAAAAGAAAAAGATAGAGAAAAAGAAAGAAGAAGAAAAAGAAAAATAAAAAGAAAGAAATAAAGAAAGAAAGAGAAAAGAAGAGAAGAAAGACAAAAGGACACAAAAGAGACTTAAAGAAGTACAAGCTAAAGAAAAACAAAAACCAGGAAAGACAAGAGAAAGAACGAAGAAAAAGTCAGAAGAAGAACACAAACGCATAAAAGAAAAGACATCAGATCCAACGAAAGAAAGATACAGCAACAAAGGAATACACAGAAAGAAAGACAAAAGAGAGAAGAGAAAAAAATAACGAGCGGAAAAGCAAGAAAAAGAAGAGATAAAAAATAAGACTATAAGAACGAACAGCACAGCGCACATAGAGTACTGTAAACCAAATAATGTTATAAGTCAAAAGATAAAAGAGAAAAAGAATAGATATAATCAGAGTAGAAAAGCAATGCACCAGGATCAAACCCGCCACCCAGAGCGTACAGAAACAGAAAAGAACTTTAAGAGAAAAGAAAGACAAAAAAAGGAAGAGACAGCAACAAAGAAAACTTAGACATCGAGAGATGAAAAAAGAGAGACAGAAAAGAGAAAAGAAGAAAAGAGAAGTTAAAATAAAAAGCATAAAAGACAGACCACAAAACGAAAGCACTATAGACCAAGAATAAGAAAAGATAAAAGAGAAAGAAAAAAAAATGAATAAAAACACATGAAAGACAAAGAAGAAAGAATAAAAACGTGAGGAATAGCATAATGAAGAAAAAAACAAAAAGAAGAAGCAAAGAAAATAAAGAAGCAAAAAAAAGAAGAAAAAGAGAAGAAAAAGAAGATAAAGATAAATACAAAAACAAGAATAATATAAAAAAATAAATAAGAATAAAAGCAAGAAAAAAATAAATAAAATAAAAAAAAGAAAGAAAAAAATTAATACAAAATAAAATAAAATATATATAAAACAAAAGCGGGAAATAAAAATAAAAACAAAAAAAAAAAATAATAAATATAAACATATAAAATAAGCGGACAATGGTGTAATGGGAAGGGCTAATTTTCGCTGCATTACTCCTAGGCCATGATGAACGGGTCGCAATTTAACGATCTTTTCGTGCTTCAGCGATGGGGATCACGTACTTCCTTCACTATAAAAATTTTTTAAATATTATGTAAACAGGAAAAGCTGATCCCCAAATGAAATGATTGCCACATTATTTAGAAAATTAAATTAAAATGTCAACTCAGTTTACTTCCAGGGAAAATGTCAGCAGTGACCAATATGTACACGTAAACTCAAGCGAAAATAGAGCTAATGATATTCAACAATCAACCTAAAAAACACTTTATATCTTTTATCAACAGGGTTATGGCAGGTCAGTGTTTATGCCCACAATTTTGAAAAGATTTCAAGCTATATCAGGTGGTATGAGTTCCCCGTATTGAGCTCTATTATCTGTTCATACTTAAGGGCACAACATACTCACCTCCTCATGATTTTTAAAAATGTTATGTCGCGGAATACCAGTTTGCCTTCTGGTATAAATGAATTAGACAATAGGGGGTTTTTCATGGTTGTAAAGACAAGAACTTGCAGATTTAGGTTATGCACAATTTAGGTCAGCCCTTGCCATGGGCTTTTCTTTCATGAATTTTGTCCCTTACATTTTCTTCGACAAAAAAATATTAATCATATGGTCAAAGTTAATGAAACACACAGGAGAATCTCAAGATTTTTTCACTATCGCGACCGAGGAAAGAAGAAACTCTCGCAATGCAGAAGGATATTCATTCGAAATCTGTTCAACTGCAAGCACCAATAACAATGGACCGCTGTAAAAAGATGTGAGGTGTTCCGGGCCCCGATTATTGAGTAGATTAGCCCCATTGTTCGCCGAGCATGTTGATGTTATGTCTATCCATTGGTCACTGTTATTCGAGAACTAAATTGATGTTGGACATTTTATTAATTTTCAAATAAAGTGGGACAAAGCTTTTCCTGGTTGGTTAAAAGGGGGGACAAGCCTTTTCCGGTTAAAATAATATTGTTAATATTGTATTTATATTACACATGAAAATAATATCTGGAGCACGAATATTTAATTAAAAAGGCCAACATGTAATCCCACTGTACCTGGCCTTATTCCCCAATGCCTCCAAGAGGCCAGAGAGAGAGGAGCATATAGAAGAAAACCAGTGTTGAAACAAAGAAACAATAAAGGGAAAGGATGGTTATGGTAGGTGTGGAAAGGGCCTCTGAGTTTACTTTCAACAAGGGTGGTTTATGGATCTCATCTGCTGAAACCTGAGTAAGGAAGGCTGAGACCATAAGACTATCTTTGGATTAAATTCCAAATGGCTAACATGTATTTTATTGGCATTGTTGACATTATAATTATAAATGTTATTTCACAGAGCAGGCTGCCCCTTAATCACCTATTTTTAAATTTAGTTTTTAATAGAGAATGTCTCTTAAGTTGATTTTCAATGAAAAACTCTGTTGGGATAGCCGACAGTGGCCCAACAGGTGTTTCAAGTGTCTAAGATCAGTGGCTATAACTCCTGAACCAACCCCCCAAATTACACCCACATAAAAATCTATTGAAAGCTTGAACATTTCTAAAAAAGAAGCGGTCAAACCTCCAATTGAGATGAACTGAAATTGTTGGCCAAAAAATTAAATCCTTTGATTGTATATGTTTGGGGAACATTTACACACTAAAAAGGCCAAGTCAACTATGCACCGTTTTTGACCACAAAAGTGGTAAACAACAGTTTGACCCCAATTTTAATCGGTGCATAGTTGACTCAAACGGGGTCAAAAATAGGACCCCGTTGTGAAAGTATTTTTAGGGTGTAGAAAATAAGATCATTTAGAGTGCCCAGCCCTTTTGACTTGCAGCCAACTTGATATAAAATTGGATCGAGTAAGCCCAAATTATTGGTCAAGCTATGAGTTGCAAAATATTGGGCGAGGACGCAGTCGTTGGAGCCCAATATTTAAAAAAATAGCGAAAGGAGACCAATTCATTATGGGCGTGTAAAATCAGCCAATTTATCCTATCAGTGTTTTGATCCGCTATTTTCACACACTTGGACTCTTCAAAACATGATAATGCATTCACCTGATTGCACCTGAACACATTTTTATGTTCAGTGAGTGCATTGTTTGACTCTCAAAGATAAACAGCTTATCCGAAAACACGGGTTTTCGCTATTGTACACTCCACTCTCTTGCATCTGGAAGTCATTTGGGACTGGCAGGTGTTCATTGACACCTCAAACCACTGAAATGTGTCAGTTCCCTTATTCAAGGAAAGAGTGGAGGTTGTGTAATTACGCTTTTGTCTTTAAGATGAGATTTCAAATCAACCACTTGCAGATGATGTTATAATTATATTTATATAAAAAGTTAAAAAAAAAAAAAAAATAAATGATTTTTGTGACTGGCGATGTTCTGGATTAGCAACAATCGTTGCTTCATCCCTTTAATTACCATGTTTATACTAAAATTAAAATCAAAAGAAAAAATCAACTGTTCATTTTTCACTCAGGCCGGGTTAAAGGGATGCAGCGATTTACTGATCCAAAACATCGAAAAAAATTATCTCAAAATCATAGTTTGGTATTTTTGTTACGGCTTGGATATGCCAAACTACATGCAAGTGGTTGGCTTGACAATCCGTGTATTAAAGACAAGGCCTAGAGAGAAAGTACTTTTTATCGATTCTTTAATTGCTATATGTGCGTATCCAAAATTCCGATGAGATCAAAAAAGCCGTTACCGGTGAATATCCAAGGATTTTAAGGGTGATATTGTGCACATGATCAATACCGTTTGACTCAAACACAACATTATTGATCTTTGTATTCTGTGTAGTGGTTGTAACACAAACAGCTGTTTAATTTTGTAGATTTGAGCGTCTCGTTTGGTATGGCTATGTGTTGGAGGACGGTATGAACAAATTTCTTCAGAATACTTCATTTTTCACTATTTGGGTGGTTTGTTCTACATTAAAGCATTATATGGAATTTGTGCACACTTATCCTGATGTATGAAGTTAAAAACCAAATGCATGTTCACATTTTTTGATCTCCTCTAACAATATCGCTTGTAATCTCTTCATGTAGGCACTCAGACAAAAACTAACGGGAGCGAAATTCCTTTCTTTAGATAACCCAGTTAACCAAACCAGCACTGAGGAGTTGCTACAAAATACTACGACCTGAGCTGAGAAGGTATAGCTTCGTCTCAGAAGCTACAAGAAAAAGGGGAAAAAACACAGAAAGAAGTGAAAAAAGAGGTGCAATTTGCATTTTCTCAATCAGTGCAGTAGTATTTTGTAGTATTTGGTACTATAAGGTAAAAACCTGAGTCTCGTCCGTTTAGGGTTATCATATCATCTTGCATATAGTTCCGGCAGCAGACTGCATGCGCAATTAGCATAATGAATATATAATGGCATTTAAGTTAAAAGCCTTTTATTTTTAATAAGGGGCACCTATCATAATTGAACAGGTTGCCATTACAAGCTAAAATGTGATGACCGTATGAGACTTGTACAAAAAATAGGGAACGTTTAATTACGTTTTGATGATTTTTTAAAGTGCTTTTTATATTCAAGTGTGGACAGGCCAAATTGGAATCTAGAATGAAAAAAAATGGTGTTCGCGCCAATATTACGTCGACGTCGTCGTTTTTAAGCGCGATTATAAACGTGTTACTGATATGCTACCACCATATTGGTAAGGTATGTAGTGTAAGCGATTAGAAAAAATGTTTAGGATTGAAAAAAATTATTTGCTCCGATCGTAAGATAGAAAGGCACCGAGATTATGCTTTTGGTCCGATAACGTGCATACAATCCTCGACATAAACGACTGCAAACAAAAAGATCTCAGGCAGTTGTTTTTCGATGTTGGTACTGTGTGGTACAACGCAATAATACACATATTGATTTTCCGGAATGAATGAGCGAGGAAAGCCCTTGCAATATTGATTGTGGGTCGCGTGTTCGGGTCCCAGTACCCTACAAATGCTCATTGAAAAATACAAAAACTGCCAATTTTGGTTTTGTGGGTTGCGTCTTTCGGGCGTTTTATCTCAGCCATTTCTGCACGATTTTTACAAGCTGTTGTATTAAATGAAAGAGCAAAAACTCGACAATAAAAGGTATATTTCAAAAAACTTCACAAAACAAAACCCATGGTCTGACTTTGGCACAATACTGATCGCAAAAACATGCCGAGATACTTTTTGTGCCAGGGTTATTGGGACACTGCCCTCATATGTCATGTAAGGAAAATGTGTTGGATTGCTTAAGGAAACTTATAATGTTTTGTTCCTAGATTTCCTTCTTCCGCAAAAACCCCTCTCGCCACCGCCAATTGGATAATATGTGGGATATTTGAATGAGCACACGCTTTCAGCGACCAACATTGATCCAGGGAGGGAGGTTATTACATTGAAGGCAAAGTGTCCCAATAATACACTATACTTGACCGAGATTGTAGATGCGAAATCAGTTTCCAATTGTGTCATTTGATGAAGTAGGAAGAGAATTTATGTACAAGTTATATAAACTTGCACCCAATAACATCATTGAAAGTAGACAAATGAAGTCTCTAGAATTGAGCTCTAATTGTCAAGAGTAGCTGCATTAAGCTAAATTGAATAGGTATGCATGTTTGTGGGCTAAACGAGCGTTAAAGTCAGGGTTTTTATTTTTTATGTGTTAAGAATAGGGATTTTTATGGGATCACATGACTTATTGAGGTGAAATTTCCCCAACTGGTGAATTGTGGGATGACCCAAAACACACTTGGATCTACCCATTACGTGAGGGACAATCTATCTTTTACTCAGAGCGTATCCTCATTAAACAATTGCTAATACAATCTAGTATTGTAAACCATTAATGATTAATTTCCTAACAATAGACTTAAAGACAATATTAATATTAGCACATTTTTTGAAGTGCGCCCCCAATTTTTCCAAAAAAAAATTGAGATTTTACACTTGGTGGCATTGGTACACTGGCTAGTTAAACGTATCTGTGATGGTAGATCTACAATGGTCTATGTGTCGCAAACGAAGGAATGTTGTAAACTAGAATAATTAATTCAGGATCCCGATAATAATTAAACGGCTCTGGGAAAACGGCTTCCAATATGAAATAGCCGGAATAGGCCATGTACGTATAGACTCATCTATTAGTTGTTTTAGTTGGTTCAGGCAAGTCAAGTTAGAGGTCATTTTCTTGATGGTGGCACTATTTCATCAGGCTGGACATAAAACTTGGCATTTCCGCTCGGGCCGTTAAGTACAATCGAGAATCACAATTCTAATTACAAAAATCGCTCATTTTATGATAAATACTCATTTTGAGCATTCTCAGTTCGAAGGCTGTTTGTAGTTTTCTAGACAATACAACATAACTGTGGAAAAATATCCAATTTGAAAATTGGGGGGGGGGGGGCGCTACAAAAAATGTGCGAAATTGCTTTAAAAAACAAGAATACTCAATGCGTTTAATATCCACAACATTGTTTCTGATTCAAGAAACTGTCTTTGGAGATGAGGAGCATATTGGGGAAAGGCCGTAAATGACCATCAGTGCATGCTTTTTTCAACCCGCCGATCCGAACCACTGATCCAGTTTCTACCGTTTGGCGGAGAAATATTGATGGGGTCCTACTTTCAGACTAACTTCAACGAAGAAACGTTATTCAAGGCACTAGGTGTAATCAACCAGGTATGTAACAGCTCATGAAGGACATTTAGATCATTATTACGCGGGGGGGGGGGGGGGATATTTGAGGGGGAAACCCCGAAAAATGAATTGTGAAATTTTTCATCAACGAGAGAAGAGGGAACATGAACTTTAAAATGGGGAAATCAGCATGATCAAGGGCGGAGTGTGAAATTTTTGAACGGAAAGCAGGGGAACGCGACAATTTTTCCAGAAAAAAAGTTGTGAAATGAAATCATCTATTCCCCCTGGCATAAATAATGACCGTTCCCTAATAGGTTCCTTTCATGGAAGGGATTAAAATGATTTGACGATGTGCAAGTCAAAGGATTCACGATCGTTGTAACAGGGGGGACACATTTTCATAAATGCTCCCGAAAGTAGTATAATATCTGTCATGGACACAGATTCTGAAAAAGCATAGTTTGCTATATCTATATATAAGATCTCACCTTTATTATAAGCATTTCCTTGAACCGTATTCGCGTCATCACATTAAAGGGGAATTACTCATTGAGTGGGAGGAATGTATTAAGCGATATAAAAGCTTATGACTGTTAGGATGCCCAAAAAATATTCTTTCCCCCAAAAAATAATATGTAATATAGCCCGCTATTAAACAGGGAAACTATCACCTATTTCGTTTGCGATTTGACGACCCAAAAATCTCTAAGCTTTTCCCTCTCTGATCTGGCCAATTCGGTGACGTAGGGCGATTTTTTTGAACGAGTATTGTTGCGCAATGTGAGTTCTTTACATGATGTAACTGCTTCATTAGAAAAATATTTTTAGTTTCATAAAAATTCTATCATTTATGGAAAAAAAGAAACAGGAACGAAACAAGAAGTTTTTGCTTGGCCACAAAAAACAGTGATGAAACTGAAGTTTATTTGGAAGTAAGGAAGTATGATATGACTTCCCTTCAACTTTTCTTCAACGTAATTCATGGTGAGGGCGGGAAGGCATTTTTTCTTGAAAATGTCCTCGAGCTTCTTGTGTTATATGTGTTGTTTTCGCCCATATGTTTTTGTCATCAGTACTACTATTTACGATTTGTCACGACTGGGACGGAATTGGTTAAAACAAGACTACCTGTAGCTAGATAGCTGGTCGGTTATGAAAAATGTATATGTGATGGGTCACACAAAGGGGGGCGCTTTGCAGGTGACTTGATTTTTGAATTTTGCTTCTTTATGTAGTTTTTAAAAACGGATTAGCAGCGGTTTGCTGATCCGCAACATCGAAAAAAATCATCAAAATTCATTATGTTACTATTTTTGTATGGCCATGGATGTGACATAAACCTGAAAGTGGTTTGGCTTGAAATCCGGTATTAAAGATAAGGCAGTACAGTAAGGAGTACGTTTTATCTGATTCTGTATTTCTATTAGTTGGCGTATCAAAATTCAGACTTGAAATCAAGAAAGCCTTTTCCGATGAATATCACAGGATTTTACGCGTGATATTGTGCACCATGATCAATACAGTTTGACCTCAAACACAAACTTATTGATCTTTGTGTTCAGTCGGTACTGGTGTAAAACAACAATCAGCTGTTAAGTGCAGATTTGAGACGCCGTCGCTGTATGTCTCTTGCAGAGATGGTTTATGACACTTTCTAAAATACTTCGTTTTTTTCACTAATTTGGGGTTTGTTTGTTACATTAAAGCAGGTTTAGTTAGTGATATGGAACTGTACACACTATCCCTGATGTATAAGAAAAACTGCATTTCCACATTTTTTCGTTTCTCTCGCATTATCGCTTGCTAATCCCTTTAATTTTAAGCTTTAAAATGACACATAAATATCAAAATTGGTAAGGCACCTTCAACTTTACAAGTGGGAAAAGGATTTAATCCCTAAATTTTATGATTGCGGATGTGAAATCCGTTTGGTTGCTGAGGGGAGTGGTGGTATGTGGAAAACATCACGCAGTTCATTAATTGCAGTTACATTTTGTGATCCAAAAAAGATGACTTAGTTATACTCGATTCATCTGATAATATGTGACTCAGATCATCTTGCGGAGGTGTGAACATTCAATGAGGCGCAGGGGAGGGGACTTCTGTTTTAATATGTTATTGTGAGCAGATAATCCGGTTGTGGCACGTACATTTGAATTCTTTCATTTTCCCTCTCCGCCTTATTGGAATAGGTCCAAAACTCTAGAGGGGGATTTTACGAACGTATCAACGCGAATAGAGTATAATTACTGATATTTGAGCCTTTTTCAAATTTGCCCCTAATTTGACCCCCCAAATTAGGAAATCAAGGAAATGCCCCCCTTTAAATCCACTAATCAATGATGGATGAGGTTGATAACAGCAAAGAGGGCGATATTTTCTGTATCAGGCCGAAAAAAAAGCAATCCAATTTATTATTATGAAAGAAGAAGCTGACTTGAAACAAAATAGTTTTAAAAAATGGCTTCAAAACTAATAAAAAAGTATTTTTTAAGAGTCGATGACGCCGAATGCCAAATATATTTGCGTATTGTGCAGAGGTAGTGTTGGCTGTACGGATAATCGGCACGGTATTGCACCACACGTGCATAATAATTTATTATATTATATGTAATAGTGCCAGGCGGCCCTCATAGAGCACCTTGAAGCTAAATTGGAGTTGGACACCACCCTCAACCCAGTTAATGGTCGCCTAGAAAACTGATCCGAGGAATATGTCTATATAGCCTTAACGAGTCAATCAAAGAATGCTTCCTTAATTGGTAGTAAAGAAATGCCCTTTAATTGGTTAATGAATTGATATCAGAGTGCCGCTTTAATAGGGAAAATATAGGAATGTCTCTTAATTAGCAAATGCCTTTTTAATTGGTAAATAAAGAATGTCCCTTTAATCAATAATCAAAGAAGAAGACAATCACATTTGACTTTATTATATAGTTCGAAAACCAGTCTGCTGCCATAGAAGGCACTTGAAGCTAAGTGGACTGTTGGGACCCAAGCTCAACACAACTAATTCCATAACAGACCGTTACATGTCACCTAGGAGCTGACAGAGGGGAACAGGTTATAAGCCTTTAACTGGCTAGACACCTCTCAGGGTCTGTGGTATATATAAAACGACAGGTAATGAAGACTACTATCTCTCTGAGTCAACAAAATCCACAGACCTTGGAATTCGTTAGAATTTGTTCAGTAATGCATCCCTCCGATCAGCACCGCAGAGCCAGCACCACAGACCCACGAGGGCACTTGAAATCAGGACACAGGGCGCCCGGTGTTGTACATAGATTAATACCGTGCTTTCGTGCAAACAGAAACATGTTGTGACCGCGAATGATGGTATCGTGACATACTTTTGCTGTCTTAAGTCTGAATACATCAATTTTAAGCCAACAAGTCATATATGTAAAAGTTGGTGTTGCGAACAGGGAAAACCGTGGTGTGGTGTGTTACTTATTGTCTGCAAAAAAGTCATTTACAGAATGGATAATGAATAAGTTGTCTGAAAATAATGAAGAACAAGTAAGCTTTCATTTGGACCAGCCAGGAAATGGAGGACCAAAGTTGACAAAAAATATAGATGGTTTGAATCCAAAACTATGTGGTGCTGATTTATAAAAGACTGGCTCTGTTGGTGATGATTATAAGACCTGCTCTGTGGTGCTGGTTTATAACAATGGCTCTGGGTGGTGGTGTTATCACACTGGCTCTGTGGGGCTGGTTTTATAAAGCTGGCTCTGTGGTGCTGGTTTTATAAGACCGGCTCTTTTCATACCAGTTACAAAGTGCTTTGGACCAATTTGGTCCACTCAGGCATGACATAGTGCACGTGGATAGTCGAGTTGTTCGGAACAGAACTGGTCGGCATCCCTCCAACCAGCACCGCAGAGAGCACGGATTAATCTAATATTATAAAACACAGGGCGGCCCTGTGTGCGGAATTTCAAGTGGCCTCTCGTGGTGCTTGTGGTGCTGGTGCTGGCTATGCGGTGCTGAATTTCAAGTGCCTCTCGTGGCCTCTCGGTGGTGCTGGCTCTGCGGTGCTGAATTTCAAGTGACTCTCGTGGCTCGTGGTGATGGCTCTGCGGGCTGGTGGAGGGATTTGCCGACCTGGAATTGTCTACAAGTTCCCCAAAGTTTCGGGAACGTCTCTGTTACCAATTAGCAACGCGATAAATGCTTTATGGTAATCTCGGATCCAATCGTTAGCTTTTATCTGTGTAAGCGATGTGATATACACCCGACCAATCAATGCAGGCCGATGGCAATAAGGCGGAAACATGGAAAACCCTGACAGACTCCCTGGAGAAGATATGTCTGACGCAAAACCCTTCTTGTGTATCAAGCGCGCGCATTGCATTCTTCCATTGTATGTCCAGAGTAAGAGTTAAAAAAAGTATAAAAAAAGTCAATTAAATTTGGAAAAGACGCCGTCTCAGTTTATATTTATGTTGTGCTGTTTCTTAGCAATTAAAAGTAACACAAAATTAGTTCCGAAACTTCTAACTGTAAGATTGCTTGCATATGGAGAGAGCTCTTTGAAACTAGACTATGTCTCGTGTTTTTCTCTCCGTGGGATGATGATTATGTTAGGTTTGTAAGATATTAAAGCCCCAAATCTGTAAAATTTTTCTAGGGCAAAAGACTGAGCACCTGACCCTTTCCCAAGAAAAATGTGGGAGATGAGCTTAAAAATTGATGGAAACAAGAAATGTTTTTCCATGTTACTCCATGGCAATTCTGGTATAGCTATAACACATAAGTCAGTGGTAGTGAGATTGCCGGGGATATATGAGATAGCTTCCAACATGTTGCAGGTCATTTGGGATGCTTCTGAAAAAGAAAAAAAAGTAAGATAGGGTGCTTTTTACTCATTAAATGAATTTTTCACGTTGATTCTGAATATTCGCATGAAAATAAATTAATTTTGAAATGTTTATATTTTTTAAAATCATCTTGAGCGATATAATCGCTGCCACATGGAGGATAAATTATTTTGGAAGATTTTGAAGATTGATTAAAGGTTGACACCATTTTCCATGCCCAAAATTGGTGATGGGGACTGCCCCAAGCCCCCTCCCGGTTTACGCAGGCCATGAATTACTCGGGGAGAGAGAGAGGAGAGGGGGGGGGGGGTGGATCGGGTGGGTAACAACTTCCGGTACAATGTGTGTGTGTGTGTTTGTGTGTTGTATATTGTTTTGAAATAGTGCTTTATCAGAAAATATAATGCTACAAAGCCAGGATAATTTACCAAGAGAAGTCCACATTGGGAAGAGGAAGAGGAAAGAGATATCAATGTAAAAAATAATGTAATGGAGGGTAAAAATATGTAATGATCCAACTCGTAGACTAGAACACATTCAAGTTGTTGTTATTGTTTTTTTTTCTTAAACTTTTTAAACGGGAATCCCAAGTATACCTAACCCGAAATTAGGTTGGTTAAAAGTGTTTTTAAGGGAAACGGGAATTTCCTGGATATAGAAAGCCAGACTGGAGGAAAATAGCTTTTACTTTAAAAATAAGACAAAAAATATTGACCCAGTGGACTGTCATGACTGTACCCTGCACGGTGACAACTGCTGGTAGTGGGAAAAGCTAACTGTTGTTTTATGTTAGGCAATTGCCGCAACGAAATTACGGATAGGGATTTACACCCACACATTGTCAGTTGAACCAAGGCCAGTACATACGAGGAAAAAATTCGCTGAACGGCAGAAATATATATGCATCATACTAACGGCTTGTTCTGCTTCTACGTGAACCATGTATGATATCCACAGCGATTTTTGGTTCACATGCTAAATCACTGCCTCTCACATCACCTTCGACGTAAATAGAATTGTCTTAAAAAGAGTTTATTAATTCATTTTCGGTTGCTTCGTTGCTCGGTACGGAAGCGCGGTCATTTTCATGCTACTAGCCGTCCCAGGTTTCTCTTCAGTTTTTCCCGATTTTTGCGGGGAAAAAAAGAAAACAGGCGCGCAGGGGGGGGGGTAGACCATTGCCCAACCTACACAGCAAAGCAATTCAAAAAGGCATTCAAATTCCGGGTGCTAATATGTTTAAAGAGTCTTAACGGTAGGAGGGCGCGTTATGAGTATCGAACGGTTTTACACACAGACTTGATTAAAGACTAGGTCTGGTCACGAAAATTTAAATCTAATGGACCCGTTATTGAAATTACACTATTTTGCCGCGGGGTATCCACGAAGCCACGACGGACTTTGAAGCCATAATATTTTTTAATTTATCATGATTATTACTAAGATCTTTTGAAACAAAGATTAAAGAGATGATTTTTTTTAATGTCACGGGTCGAGACTGCCATAGTAAATGCATGTAGCAGTCCACAAATTACCGTTGGAAACCCCAATGCCCAAAATCAGAAGATCGTGTCCTACCCACCCCCCCTGCAGGCGCGTTCACTTTTTCGGACTCGCTAACAATGGCCATGTTTGTCACTGATTTTCAAGGAACTTAGCATATCACGAGGTCATTCAGGGTTGGGTTGACAGTGTTTCAAAATAATGCACCCATATGACCCCAAAACTGACCCAATTATGACGCCAGATCGACTATAATTAGAAAAAGTAATAATAGGGGGCGGAGAAAATTAAAAGGGTGCCCCCCGGGCTTGGTACTTGGTACGGTTTGTTGTACTTGTAATTTGAAGAAGAGAGCTTACTCTTGTGATTGTGTTATAATAATTAAAACGATTTAGTAGCCTTAAAAAATCCTTTGTCCATGCCGCGATCACGCACGGCCCGACCAGCTGAGGTAAGAAGGTGTTTCTTGAAATTGGTCAAGACCCCGTTAAAAATGATCGGCATTGGCAACAACTGTCCCATAACGGCACGGAGTAGTAGTCAGTCAGTCAGTCAGTTACACGGATTGCTCGTACTGGCTGGTCGTACCGACCAGAACAAAAAAATGAAAAAAGAACTGCAAAACCCCCCACCCCTCCATTCCGTATTGTAAAACGGGGAAATCCTCGGGTGGACGTAATTATTAGTTATGCAGAATGGTGAAAGTATTGTGCATTTTGGGTGAAAAATGTACCAAAATTGGCACAGGGTAGCTATTATATGCTAAACACATATGGTTCTAGGGGGCCCAAATTATTCCTTCCAATATGGACGCCATTTTCAAAAAGGGGCCGCCACCTATAAACAGACAGTAATTATTGCAAATGATGGGGCTTGTATAACTGTTATTATAAAGGTCAGATAAGATTGGTTTAAACTTTTTAAATCAATATTTTGTTTATTCACCAAAATATTACTTTAATTCAAAATGGCAGGTCACGCAGGGGGCTAAATTCAAGATGGCTGCAGACATCACAGGAAAAAGCTGATTATTTTGTAATACAGTGCAAAACCATGGTTTCGTTTTGATTTTCTAAAAAATTTGGGCCCTCAAAACATATCCAAACCTCACATGTATTGTTGTAAATGCCAATGGTCCATGTATCAAGTGGCTGGAAACTGTGAACCCCATTCTATATTGTATGCATGCACACCCCTTCATAGTTTAAGCTCTAGCTAGTGGTATGTTCTGGTAGTGCATGATGGTTGTTGTTGGTATTGTAATAATCAGATAATAATTATCGAACTATCTATCTCCATGCAAACATGAAGAAGAGGCTTCTATTTCATGCAACCGATTGTGCTTGCTTTCCCCATACGGTTCTTTCCTTGTTGCAACCGGTGAAGGTGTGAAACAATAAGCAAGGACAAAGAGTTATATGGTTTAGGGTTGGACAATACGTATGTGTGGTTGTGTGTGAATCTGCGATTCCTTCCGGTACCAAAAATAAAGTCTTCCCTGATGTTGTAAAACCTTTTTTGCAACCCCTTGGAAGAACCCCTCCTTAAAAGATACCTTGAAAGAACTTATGCCAACAATTTGCCATTTTAAATAATATTAAAAAAAACAAAAAAACTAAGTAGTTTAAATTTATAAATTGCAAGATTTTTGGTCCTCATTTAACAACAGAACAAGATCCTTGCATTCATTCCACCTACCTCATACACTGTATCCAACACCACAGAGCAGCATAATCAGGCATTCATTTCCTGGGTACAAGCATTGCTGCGATCCTCCCTAGCTACCAGATCCGCTTACAATCAGGGGTGGTCGGAAAATTGCAGTCTTCAGTCCAGAGGCATCAAAGCATGTCAAGAAACGCTGACGGTGGCTGTTTTGTAAATAGAAGATGTTTTGTGGTACAATGTCTGGCTGCTCTTCAGGAAATTCTGCAAGTCCTGTCTGTGCATTCGTTGCTCCAACATTGGACAGACACTGAATTCTGCAATTGTCCTTGTATGTGCATTGTTGCGTCCAACATTGGGCAGCCAAGAGTTTTTCCACTGTCTGTGGCGTGTTCTACCATTACAAGTAGTGTCCGATCTGCTTCCAGGTAGCCCCACTTCTGCAAAGGCACCTTGGCTTATCCGATTCTGGTTCGATCTTTTGAAACATCGCCATTCAGCACATTAGTAGTCAGCTCCAGGTGGGTGATGCTCCTCAGTTCAATAACCAATAGATGTTACTTTGTTGATAGCAAGTTTTTCTTTCCACAAGGCAACTCTCCTTTTCAGACGGTTTCAAAGTTGCACTTTGCTTGATATCTCCCTGGATGTAAGGCGTTAGCAGCTGGTCTCTGTCCAGACATAGGGTGTTTCACATTATATATTTGGCACCTACGCTCCTTGTATGCTCATATACTACAACATAGTTTTGGTGGAGCATTCCTGCTAGGATTTACCCTGTGATAAGCTGGCAGGAGCCATTTAACGCTGGATCAAGGCTCCTGGCTTGGTGACCTTTTCCCATACAGGTAAGCATACTCTGCACATACGTAGTACAGGGACAGTGCCGTCGATCTTAGGGTAATGTGGCGAACACCCATTCTTGTGCCAGTGAGTTTTGTTCAAGATGTTATTTGCTTGAACATACTTTACTCTTCTTTCTTTGCATGAATGTTGTCTTATCAGAGAAATGGCGGTCCAAGACAACGCCTAGGTAGACAGACTTATCACCATTATGTTAGGGGTCTTCCAGCTAGGTTAATTTAAGCTGACGTTCGACTTCACGGATTGCGTAGATGGAAAGTACATTATGTGTCTTGAATGGATTTTGCACACTGAGCTCTAACCATGTGAGCTCTCAAGACTGGGTTTGGTATAGGAGCGATAGATATCATCTATAGGTGTTAGTTTCGAAAGATGTCCATCGCTTTCCTAGCATGGCAGTAATACCTGAGGTCGTGGTTAGATCCGGCAAGGGCTCACATGGGGTTTTGTTTAACACGTTGTGTGGCGCTGGCTTATCTCCAGGAACATTAATAACTCTCTATCATGTCTACCTGGAGAACTAAAGTATTTAAAAATTTCACTTGGTTGGGTGTAACTTTTTGGCTGCTGTGGAGGATTTGTTGGATACCTTCGACTCGAAGCTTTCGATGGTAGACTCTTTCTTGCTGTTATGGAGCATATAAATATGGTTATTAAGGTGTGCCTGTATTTGTCCTTGACCACTTCCTCACCTTTAGGACAGTTGTTTTAGACTGAGAAAGGATCGGCTTCAAATTGGTGGAATACCCTTGTTCCTTTAAGTCATCATTCCTTGTAAAGGCCCTTGTATGTATTCCAGTGCTACAAGCTTCTCGGTATGAATGCTCTCCGTGCAGTCTTATTCACTAGTTGGGTTGGGCAAATTTGTCAATATTGATGGATTTTTGGAGCAACCCTCTTCACACGTCTGTTTCAAGGTCATCAGTGATCCTTGCCAGTCTGTTTTTCTGTAGTTAAAAGTGCCTGCTTAAAAGGCACTTTGTTTGGTCTTTACTGCAGTGTTGACTTAGGTTGGGGAACAGAATTCAGAAAACAATTGAAAATAATAACTAGAAGGCACGTAGAAACCAATGACCATTTTAACGGTGGCGCGGGGCCATTTTTATTTGGCGGCGCATCTTGGAAGGAAATAATTTGCCCCTAGACCCAGATTTTATTTAGCATATCAAGAGCTACATCTGGTGTGGCCAATTTGGTACTTTTAAACCCAAATGCACATAGGTTTGATATCTTTGCACCATTCTGCTGCATGACTATTAGGAAAATCATTAGAAAACATCCACGTTCTGGGGGGGGGTTAGGACATGCCCAACCTAACAGCACAGCAAATTCAAAACGGCATCAACTTCGGTAGGAGGGGGCCGCTCTTCGCATTCGAAACGGTTGCACACGGACTTAACTAAAGACTAGGCATGGTCACGAATATTTAAATCTAAATGGACCGTTATTGGAAATTACACTATTTGCAGCGGGGTTAATCATAACACGCTATTGAAAGTCAATATTTTTTTCTTAATTTATCATGATATTACTAGATCTTTTGAACAAAGTTTTTTAAGAGATGATTTTTAATGTCAACTGGGGACGAGACTGCCCTAGTAAATGCACGTAGCAGTCCCCAAATTACCCGTTTGGAAATCCCCAAGGCCCAAATCGAGGGCAGAATGGTAATCACGTCTTGAGAATCAAATTCGTTGCGTTGTGATTGTTCGGAGGAGTAACTGCGATATCAACAAATCATGGTAGAGAAACATGGATGGGATTTTGCCAAGGAAGGTTTAATACAACCATTATTTTCCATTTCGTAAGTTTGCCATGCTTTTCTCATAGAAATCATGAATGGATTGTCCGAATAAGTTCGGGAGGGATGGATTAAATTTCTTTTGGTTTGTCTATGCACGGTTGCAGCAGCTGTTATGAGAATTAGGTGTTTTGCCTAATATGCATATTACTATCTAGTCGCGTGACAAACACGGAATCGCCTAAATCGCTTACTTCGCTAATTCTCCCTACCCTCCAATAATTATGGAATTGCTTCACTCGCGCGAAAACAGGACTCCCTAGGCAAGTAAAAACAATCCTTCGATACAGCAGGATCACTGGTGGGCGGAATATGAGACGCACAGATTTACACATGGCGGAATTGTTGTATTTTCATTATGACTAAAAATGATTTAGTAGATCACTCAGTCCAGCTCGGTCTTCACCAATTTCCACCAGTTGCAAACTTGTTGGCCAACCGTGACAGTCATTTGACCCCCTAACCAATTGACGGAATGGTTAACGGACTAAAAGCCGGAATAAAGCCCGGTTCCTATTAGCCTATATGATGTGACTGGTACATGTTTAGAGATCACTGGTAGGTGGCGAAACAGACCATGGTCAATTAGCTTTGTATGATGTGTATATTTGTCTTGCCTTTTCACCCGACATGAGGACGGTATAGAAACACTTAAAGACTACTTAACAAGCTGTCTCGACCAGGTCTCGACCCCTCATCATGCCTCTCAAATTGACGGTGATTACCCACTATAATGGCTCACACCACCCGGCCCACACCGCCCATTCATCCTGCCATTCATAGAACTTTTTCTGTGCTAGAGCCTAATCAAGCTAAGTGTATGAATGAGATGACTTCCAGGCAGGCTGGACCGAGATTAATGATTGAGATTTCTGCTACAGAAGTGAAAGTTAGGAGAAGTCGTTGTTTGATCAATGGTCACAAATTTTGCTCTGCGTAAGTTCACAAAATTCAAACAGAATTTTTGGATCAAACACACAAAATTTGAATTTCAAAGATATTGTTTGTAGTTAATTGTTGGTTCTTCTACAAGATTAAATAAATAGTATGTGAAAATACATCAACATGGGAAAAATAAGCGAAGTAGGCGATTTAGGCTATTCCGTGTTTTGCAAACGCCGGAAGATAGTAACGTGTGCGGAAGACCGTGGTAGGGGAGCCGAGTGGAATGTTGCTCGGAATGTTTGTTCGTGAATAGAGGAAAGTATGAGGAAAATGCAACATCTATTTTAACCGTAATAACAAAAGAATGTGATAGTGGGGTTTAAGGTATACAAATACGTACCAGTGGGTTTTCCGATGGATTTGCATTGATGCGATCAAGCCGCCGAAAAATATAAAATGTTGCTTTTCATGGCTACGATTTATGTCGTGCTAAGGGCCGGTGTGAAAAGTAATCATATCATAGTTCCGGCAGGCTATAGTCTGGGCTCCATATACGACAATGGAAATAAAGGTAAACTAAGTGCGTGAAAGGTCACGAATCGATTGGCTATTGTTCACCCATTGTGCCGGATGTGAGTCCGGAGGATAGATCTCCTGCCACACGATTCCTTAGTCCGGGGGAGGAAACGGTTGTGAATGAAAACAAATTGATAACCATTATTGATAGGCTAGAATCATGAATTTATTATTAAGAAACTTGAGGGGAAAGCCAGGCCCGTAGCCAGGAATTTAGGTGGGGCGGGGGGGGTGCGGTAATGAGCCAGAAGTGGACCTTTTGTGTATCAACAACCATTTTTTTTGATCGCTGCGCTCGAAGGTTGACCCAAATTTTTTCACCGTCGTATCCCAAATTCTGAAGATGGTGGGGGGTGGGGGACCATACAAGGACAATTACATAGTATCAATAAAGCTGCTTTACTCTCCTTCATTATAACCTGCACAAACACTAAACATTATAGGCAAGCAACCAAACTAAATGAACAAAAGCGACTTAAACATCGGCAAAGCGGACCTTCAACGTCATAAAGCGGACCTTTGTC
Organism: Ophioderma brevispina; assembly: GCA_023653785.1. Taxonomy (NCBI): domain Eukaryota; kingdom Metazoa; phylum Echinodermata; class Ophiuroidea; order Amphilepidida; family Ophiodermatidae; genus Ophioderma; species Ophioderma brevispina. The sequence continues at coordinate 9,090 of JAMKCH010028921.1, read as the reverse complement.
ATTATTGGGGGGGGGGTGCCTCGCACACCCCCACACCCCCACCCCCCCCCCCCCCCCCCGGCTGGACCTGGTGGAAGCTCACTGGTTTACTATAACTGCACACATATAGTATTTCCAAGCGAGGTCTGGTGGAGCACGCTGTGTCTCAGTGGTTGCAGCAACAATGCGAAGCAAGGCTTCAGTATATAAAAGGCCGATCTGAAAACGCCTTCTATGTGACTGTGGGATTAGGGCCATCAAAATCACCACACACTTCAACAGACCAGTTATCGATCTGTATTGCTCTAATTCTGATGTAGGTGGAGCCAAATTTAGAGAAAAATAACGGTAGATCTTCTGAAGTGCAGACGGATCGAATTCAAGTGAATGGGGTTTGGTTTCTGCATCGGCGATTGTTCAATCGGTGGACAGTCACCACCTCACAGAGGCAAATGTCAGATGCTATGGACTTTCGATGAAGTGGTGTTCCTAGAAAGACGTTTCTTTGGATTTGTAACAAAAAATCGTGAAGGAGCAGGAATATGACCACAGTTAAATTACAATCGCGATTAAAAAGCTTTCTCTTGGTATATAGCTAATATATGCGTCCACTCAAGAAGTATCACCTTTGTCAATATAGATGACATCGGTGTTTTTTTTCACTTATGAATAAATGCGCTCTTCTTATTAAAAAAAAAAAAAAACAGTGAACCATTTGAAAACTGTATTCCTCCATTGTAATTTTGTACACTATAATTTGACCTATTTTGACCTATATTCTTGTTATAATTAGGAATTTTCTATCTAGATAGAGTACCATTACTTTTTTTACTTTGAACTTCAGAAGAATTTGTAATATTTCCGTTTGTTGGGATAGGCCAAAATGTGTTTTACAAGTTTACGTTTTGGGAGTTTGTAATAAAGGATTATTGCAACGTACAAATATATCGAAAGTTTATAAATATAGGAGTGCACCAAAGTTTTAACTTGCAATGTTTTGCTTTTCTTTTACTTAGTTTAATTTCGTTTTTTAGCCCTTTCGATATTGGCCACATTAAACATTCTTGTTTCTTTTTCTCCTATTCTTTCTTCCTCCATTTCTTTTGATTTTTGCGGTGTGAGGGGGTCGCCTCCCCCCCGAACCACCCTGAAAGATGGCACGATCTTTATTTGTTTTATAAAATTCAGGAATTCAATAAGATATCCAAATATTGACGATTAACCGGTCTTTCGTTAATTTAAAGACTTTACAATAAAACAAAAAATCTACATGTGCAAAACAACATCAAAAAACAAAAAGATTGTATAGACGATATTGACAGTCCATTCATCGGCACAAAAAACAATTATTGTTATCAGGAGTCAAGTAAAGTGTTCATGTGCTCTCTACGGATATGACCGTGCTATTATGCACGCCTTGCTATATGGTCTAGAGTATTTAAAAGGTTCATCTATTAGAGTATGCTTATATGCACGGCCATGCTATGTGATCTAGAGTATTAATAAGTTCATTATTAGAGTAATACGTTTTTTCATTATAAAAAAGGAATAATAAATATACGATTTGGACTTAAATCCTGTAGATGGGTTAGCGTTCTCTTTAAAAGACAAAGTAATGCTTCATTATCGTATGTTAGAAACATGTATTGATTGATTTAATAATAAATGAGGAGATAACTGGCCGGAATAAATTCGTTTCAATGGGTAGAAATTAACTCATAGTTGGACCGATAATGGACAACCATTTTTTTTGATCGCTGCGCTCGAAGGTTGACCCAAATTTTTTCACCGTCGTATCCCAAATTCTGAAGATGGTGGGGGGTGGGGGACCATACAAGGACAATTACATAGTATCAATAAAGCTGCTTTACTCTCCTTCATTATAACCTGCACAAACACTAAACATTATAGGCAAGCAACCAAACTAAATGAACAAAAGCGACTTAAACATCGGCAAAGCGGACCTTCAACGTCATAAAGCGGACCTTTGTCATTATTGGGGGGGGGTGCCTCGCACACCCCCACACCCCCACCCCCCCCCCCCCCCCCCGGCTGGACCTGGTGGAAGCTCACTGGTTTACTATAACTGCACACATATAGTATTTCCAAGCGAGGTCTGGTGGAGCACGCTGTGTCTCAGTGGTTGCAGCAACACTGCGAAGCAAGGCTTCAGTATAGAAAAGGCCGACTGAACGCCTTCTCTGGTGGACTGAGGGGTTAGAGCCATCAAATCTACCACACACTTCAACAGATAGTTAGCGATCTGTATGCTCATAATTCTTGATTTAGTTGAGCAAATTGTAGAGAAAAATAACGGTATATCTTCGAAAGTGCGCAAGCGGATCATTCAAGTGAATGGGTTTGTTTACTCATCGGGCGATTGTCAATCGGTGACGTCAACCTCACAGCGCAAAAGTCAATGATATTGACTTTCGCTGAAGTGGTGTTCCTAGAAAGACGATTTTTCATTTGCTTCTGTACCAAATCGTGAGTGCATGAAGATGACACAGTTAATATAAATTCGCTTTAAAATAAGCTTTCATTGGTATATAGGCTGTAATATATGCCGTCCCCTCAATGAGTATCACATTTAAATAGATGACCTCTGTGTTTTTTCACTCATGAATATAATGCGCTCTCTTATTAAACAGTGAACATTTTAAAAAACGTATTCCTTGTTAATTTTTACAATAATTGACCCTATTTTGACCTATATCTTGTTAATTAGGAATTCTCCGATAGAGACCATACTTTTTTTTACTTTTGAACTTCAAGAATAATTTGTAATATTTCAGTGTTGGATAGGCCAAAATGGTGTTTACAATTTACGTTTGTCGTTTGGTAATTAAAGGATAATGCAACATAAAAATATCTCGAAAGGTCTAAATATCAGAAGTGCACCAAAATGTTTTAAACTTGACATTTGTTTTTGCTTTTCTTACTTCTTAGTTAATTTTCTTCTTTTTTACCCTTTTATATTGCACATTACTTTCTCTTTTTCCTTTCTTTCCTTCTCCATTCTTTTGATTTTTGAGGTGGGAGGGGGGTCTGCCAGCCCCCTCGGGGAACCCACCCTGAACGATGGCACGATCTTTTATTTGTTTTTATAAATTTTAGTGTTTTTTAAGTTTTTGAGTTTTATTGATTTTTTAGTTTTTTTCTTTTTTTTATACTTTTGAAATAAAACAAAAATCTAACATTGCAAAACACACGCAAAAACAAGGATTGTGATAGTTTTTAAGATCCATTCATCAGGCACAAAAAACAAATTTTTTTCTCATGATTGAGTAAAGTGTTATGTGCTCTATTACGGATATGACCGTGTTACTATGCACGCATGCGGGATATATGGTCTAGAGTATAAAAGTTCATCTATTCGGAGTAATGTCTATTATGACGCCATTGCTCTGTGATCTAGAGTATTAAAAGTTCATCTATAGAGTAATTAGTTTTTTCTTATAAAAAAAGAATAATCAATATTACGATTTGGACCTCCTAAATCCGTTCTTATGGTAGCGTTCGCTTTAAAAGACAAAGTAATGCTTCATTATCGTTATGTTAGAAACCCATGTTATGAATTGATTTAATAATTAATGAGTGGAGATTAACTTGCTCGGAATAAATTCGCAATTGGTTGAAAATAAATCATAAGTTGGACCGAATGGACACGTCGCCTATTGTCACCAGTAGGTGTACCGGCATGTTCTATGCCCTTTTTTAATTTTCAGAAGAACTTTTTCAGCTAGAAAAATGCCCCATTCACCGACATTTGCTTTCATAACGGGTATAGTTTATACGCCGCATAAACACCATGTTATTCCATCATAGCCCAAACACGGGTTACTCCATTATACGCCCAAACAACGAGTTACTTCATTAGACGCCGCACAAACAACGGGTTACTCCATAATTCGCACACACCAGGTTACTCGTTATACGCCTTAAAAACACCGGGTTACTCCAATTATTACGATCCACAACGAGTTACTAAGTTATACGCCCCAAAAACACCGGGTCCTCCATTATACCGAATCCGACGGAGAAGCCTCGAAAGGACACCTCTACGTCGCCGACATTACTGGGGGGCATTCCGGCCCGGCCACCCAAACACATTACACACACGCCGCATATTGCTTACGAACGAAATAATAAGCCCATAATAATGGATAATAAGAATATTACACTAACTTTTGCAATTTGTTCTAACACATTTCACGTTTATTTCCATGGATTTTGGAAGGATGGCAGGGACTGCCTAAACTGAATTCCAGGGCAAGGCATGTGTCTTACTGTTGTTGTAAAAATTGCAGGTTATTCTCGCCACTTTGCGTGATGAGACAATGGTGAACGCCATGATGGTAGAAGAGTGTTAAACAATTGGTAATAACAGCCGCGTGAGGAAAAATAATTTTTCGTAAATTCAAACGTCCAGACAAAAATAAAGTAAAACCATTAGAATGTGATAAAATTCCGTGTACGTGAAAACTTGAATAGTTCCAAAGACCGATCGTATTTGCTGAAAAACGTGACATCTACGATGCGGGTTGTTGGTTTTTAGCTAAGGACACTTCCGTGCCCGTGTGATCGATTTCGGCGCTCTGCCCAAAACTTTGAGTTCGTTTGTGCCTGTCCGGTGTACGCCTGGCCTATCGTACCCGTGAAAATGATAGGAGTCCCATGTGGTATTTCGCCTGAAATGGCTACGATGATTGTTTCATTTGTGTGTTCATTTGTGTCCTTTAGCGCGTGCTTCGCACGCAGTTCGATTCCTTTTTGTAACTTTTTATCGTATTGTTTGCCGCCCCGAAGACATTTACGTTTTTTCCTGAGCCGCCCATGATGATCTACAAATGGATAACAGTGAAATAGTGTGGTTTTTTGCCGTCAGAATGATCAAAATTATCGCTTCTTGGTAACACGTACACGTAAAACGCGGTGTATAACGATGACATGTAAAAGATGCCCCCCCAGTCATGGCGGCTGGTGAGTACGCCGCCCACGGCGTAGGGGCGACCATAGTCGCCGTCGGATTCGTGGAGACGCACCACAACGGGTTAATCGTGTATTCGCCCAAAATCCACGGCTACTCCATTGACGCACCAACGGGTTACTCGTATACACGCCCAAAAATACGGGTTAACCATATACGCACCACAACGGGTTACTCGTTTATACGCCCAAACCACACCAGGTTACTCGTTTCTACGCCCCAACAACCCACAACCGCGCGTTACCCCATGATATGCACCACAACGAGGTTAATCCTTATACGCACCAAAATAGATGCAACCACAAATTAATATTTCTGCTTATAACTAATGGAATTCGAGCAAAATTGGACAAAATGAATTTTGAATTTGATCTTGGATATCTTTCGTTGGAATTCCTACCACTTTAACATGCTATGCACACACGAATTGAAGCAATTGTTAATACAAAAATAGGAATAGCATATTATCAGCAAGAGACACAATGAACTGGGCTGCCGCAAGATTGGTACACTATTTTCTTTGCATATGAAAATGATAGTATCGTAATGAAAAAACAGAAGAAAGAAATATTGGTTATGGTCGGACTGGTATCTCAAATTACTTGGTATTGATTTGGGCCTTCAAATTTGAGGCGGCAATTTCTTCCGGTCATCAAATTTTGAGGGCGAGTTGGTTGTAGCGTCGAATTGAACACCTTTTACCAATGCGGCCCGTGTTCTATCCCCGGTCGCGCCAGTGTCGTACGTGAATTTGTTGCGATCCATTTTTTTTTTGTTTTTTTACTGCCGTTTTTCCGATGTTTCTCCGAGCATCCTCGGTTTTGCTCCTGCATCGCCTGACAATCTAAAAATCCGATTCCAATAAACTTCCCGCTTTTGGAGGCGTCCCTTGTGAAATTTTAATGCACATAGCAATATTGGGGTGTTCTTGCTGCGAATGCCGATGTTATAAATCAATTTCACACCAAGGACTTATGTGCACTTTACGTTAAGTGGTTTATAACTGAAACCATCGTGGTCACTGGCGAAAAAAAGTTAGAGAAAAAACACATTCTGCTCCCTTTATGCCTTCCAAAAATAGAAAAACATACCTGTTATCATTCTTTAATTTTAAATTAGAAAAGTTTGTTTCATATGAGTGCAAGACGTACACAAGTCAAGAATTATTAGCTTTCAAGCACCCACTTTGCCTTATCACATTTTGAAAATCATATTCCATTTGTTTGTTTCGATTTAAGAAACCCCAGTGATTGATAAAACTACCAGACAAATTACACCGAGCACTGATCTGGTATGGCTATGCTACTGTAAAATGGACAGACCCTACATCATCAGATAATTCCGGATCTCTAACATGACATCAAGCATACACCGGAGCATTGTTTTATATCGGTACACTGCCGTTAACTATACCTCGAGTGGATTCTACGGGAAATACAGTTACTAAGATAATTTTGTCACAGTAAGGGGGTGATGAAGATTAAGATAAACAAAAATTAAAATCCAGAATTTATTTAATGATTTAAAAATGTTTTATTGTGGAAAAAAAGGCATATTGCGTGAGGAAAAACGTGAACGCTGGCTGTTCCACCCCACACCACCACCACACCACTACCACCACACCTACCACCAACCACCACCACCACCACCACACCCACCTCCACCAACAACAACAACCAACAACAACAACAACAGCAACCAGCAACAACCCCACCACAACAGAACACAACATCATCAACAACAACAACCACCAGCAACAACAACCACCAGCACACAACAACGACAAGCACAACAGCAACAACAACAACCCCAGCAACAACAACAACAACACCCCCATCAACAACCAGGCAACTACACAACGCAGCAACAAACAATAACTATAACACAATACTATCAACACTTACCCACATAAATTTGCAATATTCTTTAGTTAAACTTATTGTGGATGACTTTTGTAATTGAATTCTGAGTCATCCGCCCCTAGGGGGCGTCTTATCACACATTATTATATATGGTGCCTCTTGATATTGAGGAGTTAGACTTGGTATTTCAGTACGTCCGTTTAGTATCAATGAAAGAGGAGGCCCATAGCCATCAGTGGTACAAATCATTTATTTATAATGAATTCCTGGGGTGATCACGCTTATTTTGAAATCTATTTATTATGATAATCGAATAATTCAAAATCTACACGGCTACACACTTTTGACGACTAATTTCGATTACTTATTCCACTACTTGATCCTGTAATAAATTTTACGAAATTTCAATTCATTGCGCAAATATGATTTTTATTTAAAATCTACTTTAACACGTCTCTTTGAGAAGGGGCATATAAAGGGAGCTATAATAATACGAATCATGATCTTTGTAGGCCTATATGGCAAGATTCCCCACAATGGTTTTTCGTGACTTTGCAGTGGTACTACGGGTGTACCACAATAAGAAGTAACCAACAATAAATCATACGCATCTGCAAAGTGCATTTCGTTAGTTTCAAAACGAAAAAACTTTCTCAAAAGGCATACATTATTTGACCGAGTTATGGCCGATTAAAATTTGTACCACTTTGTACCATTTATCCACGGTTTGTTACTGTTTTCCGCTGTCTTTAGACAATACCCCTTCTCCAAGGCCACAATCTTTTGTTTATGGTTTCTTTTGTTTTTGCGACAAAAGGTCTGTTCTGATTTGAAGGTTGTTTCAATCTAATCATTCAAAATGTACCACCTCATTATTCTTTACTGCGCGCTTTCCCATCCACCTGGTTGCCTCTAAGACCATGAGGAACTGGATTGCAGCCTTAAACTTCTTTTTCCATTTCAACTAATCAAGTTATTGCAAAACGCAATAACTGATTAACACCAGAAATGATTTCTGATCCCTTTTGGTTGCCTGGTTATCGATTGTATGGGAACCAATCGTGCTTTCAAAAAAATCACCCTTTTGTCTTCCCACAACAAATCAGGGTTGTATGTATTTTCGGTGAAGCTGAACCGGCTTTCTTGGAAATGGTCACTTCGCTATTTGCCACCGGGGAGTCTAGTCGCCCTTCTGTGCTTGTGGAACATTATCAAATTTCCCTCCCTCCCCTCCCATCACTGTTGGTAAGACCACAGAAGGTCTGTTAGTCATTTTCCTCAATTTAGGTTTTATTGGGTTTATTGGTATCTTGCCATGCTTTTTTTAACTTATTGGAACCTTTGTATTTTGTCATTAGAATTTTGGAGGTTTGTTTTATCTTAGATCCTGTTGACTCTTTGTTTTTGGCGGAACATTAAGAAATTATTGGGTCATTTAATGGATCTGAACGCTTCTATAAATTGAACTTGAAGCATATTGTAAAATGCCGATTGGATGGTAACTTATTTGGCTAGTGAGAGTTTTTCCGTTCCTCCGAGCCAAAACTAGTTGTAAATCTATGAATTTCAATAAGGATCTAATTAGGACTTCAAGTGTGAAGTTTAGGCTATATTGTGGATCGGTACCTTCCTTTGTATTAATAGCGAAGTGTGCATTAGATTCTAACGGAACTTCGAATGTGTAAGTAGGCCTGTTAATCCACGTACCGTCTTTTGCAAATTGCTGAGTGAGTGGGAGCCTCAGTGGTTTAGTACATTGCTGGTCGCTGAGTGGTTTTGGAATTGAAAGAAATTTGGAATTTGGATACATCATATTTGAAATAACTTTGATTTGGATTTGGAAAGAAATAGAGTTTGATTTGGAATTGGAAAGAAATTGGCATTTGGATACTAATATTGAATATTTGATTTTGGATTTGGAAATAAATAGGAGTTTTGATTTGGAATTGGAAATAAAATAGGGAACTAACTCCTGGCAAATATGTGCACATTCATATGTATCGCATTGCTACCTGTGTTTTCATTTCTCGGGTTGTAATCGACTTTAATATCACATTTTATTACGCATTACGACATGTCTTTGTCCGTTCGGTTATTTCGTTTTTGGGAATTCTGTTAAGTTTGCGGGTGGTCCTAGTGCATACACTTTCACTCCTTAACGTTCCCCATAGGGCGAGGTCTATCTGATTCAATCTGTGGATCTTCAGCAGGGATCACCGCTGCCATAATGCAAAGCATCCAATGGACAAGAATGGTTCG
>JAMKCH010028920.1:0-16815 GCA_023653785.1 Ophioderma brevispina | reverse complement strand
AGAGGGAGGTCTTAGGGACCCAACCTAATTATCTAATTAACGGCAATGGATTTTAATATTTTTTCTAAAATTAAACAAATACAAAAAATATGATTCGAAAAAAGTATATGGCTAGTCGTAACACTGGCAAAATGTAGATTGATGGTCCCTAGGACCCCTCCCCTCGTCCACTTAAGTGTTATTATTACGCTGCTGCCTTAAGCAAATTGTCACGATCATTTCGCTTCAACAAAGCCGGAAGTTGGCCTAGTTCAAAGATTGCAATATTCCGCCAATCATGTACTAAATTTCTCTTGGGTCGACGAGGCAAGCATTGCCCAAGTGCGCACCACGTTGGCCGCAGCGGGGTTCGAACTCTCAACTTCAGCGGTCTAATGATTTTGAGTCCTGCGCTTTTCCACTTGATCACACGTCCTCTCAAATGCAAATTTAGAGAAATGAGTATCAGAAAATCTCCTCGTGTTCCTTTAATTTGCTCGTGGAAATGTTTAATATATTACATATTTCCATTGATTTGGTTTTTTTTAAACTAAGTATTATAACGAAGAAACGATAAACTTCAAAGTTTCGCTTAATTATATTCGCTTCCTTGATATACTCTACAAATATGTACTCGGTGATTATTAAAAAGTGAACGACCCTTATCTGCTGAATGAAATATTATCTAATTAAATGACACGTGTTATTGGGTAAATTATATACGGCTTTGCGTGGCTTTTATTCAAACTTGACTAAGATTTTACTTAAAGAAAAAAAAAACAGCATAGAAAATATTCAGACATAATGAAATAAACCCTTATTGAAATTACTTTCACTTATTTGAAAAACAATCTGGGTTTTTTCAAAACAGGAGCAGTTACAGGCATTTCCTGCCACGGAAAATCAAGGTGTTGACATCTCTGCCAGAATTTACAGTGTATCTAGCATGTTTTGACACAAAAAGCATTCAGTCATTGTACTTCAAGCTTGTAGTATAACGATATTGATCTGACGAGGAAGCTGGATTAGCCGGAAAGGAGCAATGGTCTACGAGGTGATGACTGCATGGATTGAAGTTTGATATAATGCTGGCAGTAATGTCAGCATCCTTAGTTGTCTGTGGCAGAGAAGTGAAGCTTACCATGAAAAGAATATTAGTTACTTCTGCTTTTTACAGAATGTAAACAACCATTGTTTACAATTGTTTTCAAATTTGTGGAAGTGATTTCAGTAAAGGTCCATTTCATTATGATGTAATATTTTTCAATGCCGTTATTCCCTTTTATATTAAACATAGCCTATTTCCTTATTAATCATCACTTCGCAAGCTTTTACTCAACCTTGACTAAGTTTTTGTTTTTACTTTAACAAGGTTTTCTTTTCTATTTTAATCATGCATATTCAGTCCAAGTATAGCAGGAAATAACGTTGGTGGCTAAAAGGATCACACAAACTCTCTAAAATGTAAGTTACTTTAGGAAATGTTTCATAAAATGTGCAAGTTTGACCGGATGTGCTATGGCGTGAATATTGACGATGTCTTGTGACATATCACGAGGCATCTTATAGCATATAGGTCTACTAGAGTAGATATAAAATGTACAGCCCATATAATAAAACTAATTTTTATTGCTGATTTGGTGTTGTCTTATAATCTTTCATAGGTAGTATAAATTTGGTGCAAAATTCTATAGACAAAGTGGTTTCTGTGTGTGTGTGTGTGTGTGGGGGGGGGTGTCATGGACCCCGACACTAACGGGAGTGGTGACAAAAGTGTAAAACAGTTTTACACCAAAGACCTATGATAGCCACCTAGAAGGGCCATAGTTTCAAATCGAAGGCAGTTGGACATTTTTTTCCATTTTAGTACAAAAACGTCGCGTCGTTGTAACAGTACAAACTTGCATACCATTAGTCGATAACATTTATGCAATAAATACATAAATAAGAGGGTCATGGACCAGTCTGATGGGATTACAAGGACATTTATACATTTCTGATATTATAATCAATTTTCTAAAAACCTACAGCGATTTCCCAAAACCTTTCATAGGCTTTGTGTAGGATATTTATTACGAAAGCCAAAACTTACATCTAAACATTTCTTTTATCTTGTGGATCCAAAATAAACATAATTGTCTTGGGAAGTCTCTTAAATAAGTGTTAAATATATGTACCCTCTATGTGTATGTATGTGTGTGTGTGTGTTTGTGCGTGTGTGTATGTGTCCCCAAAAGCTAATTAATATGTAAAAATCTTAGAAACAGCTCGTCACTCTAATTTCTTTAATACCGGAATAAACTGCAATGTCATATTGCTGCGCCGAAATACTGGGCTATGCCGAAATGCCCGGTCTTTCGGCAGATGACCTTGCCCTACAAAGCATAAAAAGTCCGTATGCGTGCGCGAGTATGTGTGCAATTCCGGATCTGGAATTTTTTTTATAACAAGTTTGATTTTCTACGTGAAAGACTTCGATTTGAGCTTAGCCTATTTCAATCATGATTAGTATATGACCTCTCTTGGCTTTTGCGTCATCTCCTCTGTTTTACACTACATGCCTTTTTTTGTATGTTATGTAACCTCTATTTTTAAAGGCTGTTATATTTATCATGTTATTATAGTTCATTTGTATTGTGTTTTGAAATAAAGATGAACTGAACTGAACATGCAAAAACACGAATCATTTGAATGAAAATCTGGCGAATCTTGAGTCAGCCTTTAAGTCACAGCGCCGCCGTGCCAGCCAAGTCATTGGTATAGCCTTTGGAGGCTAGGTTTATCTTTATTGATTTGTAACAGAAGAACGTACCTGCTGTCCCGAGAGTGTGGCCAATTCAAATTCATCTTCTATAACCCAGTAAAGAGGTTAAATAACGTCCTATATAGTATTAAAATAAAAAATAATCCGAATTAAAACTTGATTCGACCAGGAGCAAAATGTGCGACCTCTGCCATAACAAATACTGATCACATTTTCCCCTACATCGCAACGGAAGTTACTATTTAAAATACGATAGTTCTTGTCCTCCTTACGGCGGAGTTTACGTAGGACAGAGATTATGGAAGCGTTTAAAGTTCTGCAGGGCCTTCAATTTTTTTTCAGATTCTTTCAATCAGTCAGATCTTAAAACAATGCATTACAAGAATTGAAAAAAATACCATTACCATAATTACAAAAAAAAATGTATAGTTGGCTAACTTGCAGTGTCAGCATTGATGATATGTTTTGTTGGAGTTATGGTGCGGTTTTTTTGGCGGGGCCGGGGCTGGGGTGGGGCGGGCGTTTTTTTTTTTTTTTTTTTTTTTTTTTTCGGCTGGGGGGTGGTGACAAAACAGTTTACACACATCCAAAAAAAAGCACTCACAAATTCCCCTTGACCTTTGAACTGTGCTGACAGTCGGACTTTTGACCCATAACTTCGCAACAGACCATCGTAGCTATTTGACACACTACTCATTTAAAGGTGCCATTTTGTGATACTAGCAACCTTTATTTTGTTTTTGGTTCATTATAGTCGATGGGACATTGCATTCTATGCTGTTGTTTGTAGGCTCCATCTGGGGGGTCGGGGAAAACAAAGTGTAAATTATAAGTAATTATTAAAATCATATAATCGTCTGTTCCCACAAATATAAAACATGGCACAATGTTCTTGAAAATAATAAAATGTCACTTCAATTCATTTTCCCCAATACCAGGATAGTGGATTACACGTAGACTTCAGCACACAATGGAGTTAAAGATATATCACCGGCCCGGTATGCCGGTGTAGACAAACACTTCAAATTCCCTTCATCTGGGAGTGCAGAACCAATGTTATATGGCGAGCAAGCTAGAAGAGATTCAGATGTTTACGACTCTCAAATTTAGTCTGAGCCCTACTTTTCAGGACAAAAACTAACCTCGTACAGATAAATAAAATTGAGCTTCTATAGTGCGTGTTCCAATTAACTTTAGGCCAATTTTCATCATTTATTAGAAAAGCGAAGAAAGAAACATGAACAAACATCATGAGAGAATGTTCATGCGGCAAGCTTTGACCTAACAACTTTGTGCAGAACCAAAATCTTACGTAACTATTTGCTTAATTCTTCTATTCAATTTACCGCGTTTTCAGAAGAAAATTTAGTGTCACGACTATATTATAATGTAACGGGTTAGTTATTGTGGAAAGGACGGGTATTTGTCACTCACCCGAATCGTGGACGGTGGTGGTAACACCTGGCGAAACAATGCGCCCGAAAATCCCGGCCCATGTATATCTTAGCTCAGTGCATGGGTATGTTTTGCTGAAGTCTATATACATATCCATGGATCTCTGTATTGCGCGGAAAAAAGAAAGTGAGGTGACATTTTATATCTTTTAAGAAAATGTTGGCCTGTTTATGTGGCGGGGAACAGACAGTTATGTGATCGTATAATTTATTATGAATTTACACCTTGGTTTTCCCTTACCACAAGAGTGGGAGACTACCAGAATTTGTATACAGTTAGTTATTTGGTCACAGTCCCATGTCTATTAGATATACTCGACAAATGAGCGTATTTCCAAAAGGTCAGTTGATTCATCGCTGCCCATCGAATTGCACGTAAGATTAAGTACAAATACTATACTTAGACTCAACGGTTCAGATGATATTTTTGTAGGATATTGCCGGGGCAGAGACTGTTGATCCCGAAATGCCTTTTCAGATGATCAGATGAAAATTTGTAGGACTGTTGTAACTATTGGCACTAGTGGGCCTTGATGACCTTGTCTATATAATCATAATTTCCTGCTATGGAATTCCAATAAGTTGGACAATTTAATAAATATCACATTTTCACAGAGCGACAAAACAGCTAAGTAAACAGACAGGATTAACACTCTCTAGGTATGGTAGTAGTCTATATGCTATTTCTTCGAATGCTAGAATTAATTATAAACAATTCTATCTGTCATACCAATGATAGCTTTGTAGCTGTAACCCACTCTGCAGGAATGTGAGTGTGCACCAGCTGAATCACTAAGTAATATCACTCCTCTGTGATCACTGTAACCGCCAGAAATCTTCCTCGAACGTCTGCCTGCTAGCAGCGGTTCACACCCTTTGCGATTTGAAATAGGAAGCAAAAGGTATTGATATTATATTCCAATGCGTCTAGACTAATCTCATTGAGTGAAGTAATTGTAAGAGCAGCAAGGGGATACCTAATATCATCGATATTCCCCCAAACGACCAATACTATTCTATGGGTGGGTATATATGTCAATAATTACAAATTTTTGATAGGGTTAGCCTCGTAACTCAACTGCCAGTTAGCCTGAGGGTCAGGGCGGTCTGAGCCGTATTTCTATGCTTTAGAACAATAGAAATGATCACAACGGAATGGACCGAGGCGGAACTTGAGATAAAACAGGTGCTTGGAATGCCAAGAAACATTAGTCAAATGTAGGGTTGGCTTCAACTCATTGCCGGCGTTGACCTAGGATTCATGGTGATTTTAAGGCCGTGTAAGTAACGAGGAACCTAGAGATCAACAGGTGCTTGGAATGCAATAAACATTAGTTATAACTGCAGTAGGGGTGGCCTCAAAATTACACTTCCGGTTAGCCTGAGTTGTTTAGAACAATAGAATATAGGTTACAACCGGAATGGACGAGAGGAACGTGGAGCCAACAGGTGCTTGCGAAGAATGACCACAAACATTAGTTGTTATTAGGATTAGCTTGTAAAACAAATGCCGGTTACCTGAGCTCAGGGCGCGTTGAGCCGGTTTTATTGTTGAGAACAATAGAAATTGGTTTGAAACCCGGACGGAAAGGACCGAGCGGAACTTGAAATGAAACAGGTGCTTGCCAACTGCCGTTCATTGAGGTTCACTGGGACGGTTTGAGGCCAGTGTACATAAAAATAATATACGGGAAGCCATATCCATTTTCAATTTCCAAATTGCAAAATTAAAACAAAATGGAAGGATTTAGTTCACAGTGTCACTGATTTCTCTGATGCGACGTTATATACCAAAGACACATACTTGACATAAATCCCATTACAATCGGAATCTGTCTCAACGTCATTGTTTTAGGCCTTGAGCGAATTAAGCAGATTTATGTATACGGTAATGGAAGTGCTGCATGCTACAAATACAAACTGTTTAGCCCATTTGCTAACTAACGTTAACACTCTTTAAAGGTGGATGGTGACGCGATTGATAACCTCGTCCCAGACTTCTACTCCATCAAAAATGAGATTTTAGTACCAGAAACAAAGTTCACATTTTAGGCCCAGGTAAAGCTTCCCTTGATTTTATAAACAAAAACGTCTTCAAATATGGGATGACACATTGATTACAACATACTGTAGTACCTACCTATGGGCAATTTTAAACACATTTGTGCTCTTACTGCCCCAAAAGGGCCAGAGCGATTAAATGAAACATTGATAATCAGCTGTTTTTGATGATATGCTCCCATGTGAGTCATAAAGCATATGAAAATCGCCCCTGATCCGGACACCCACATTTAAGTCACATGATCGGCTGCATAGTAATTATCTTTGTGGCCTATAGATATATGCAATAGGCAGCCACATGTGATAGGGCAAGAGAGCCACGTACATGAATACAATACATCACCTGTTATGAGATTCTCAAATCTGATAAGTGGCAGCGAATGATATAATGCCACCACTTTCTTATATTTTGACAGTATCAGTATAGTGATCAACCAATTGCACAGTTTAAATTGATATCTATGTATTCGTAGTTAACAAGCTCATGAGAACATAAGTTATTTAGAGAACCCGGAGAACAACATGACTCATTCTTATCGTTTAAGAAAGATACTATGGTCTAATAATTTCTGATCTCTCCTATGATGGACAGCGATTTTTATGTTTTCGAAATCAATTAAGACGAAGGAGGAAAGAGGTGATTTACTTGTATTATTTATGACCAAAAATTACTGCATGTAAAGCACAGGTCGCGAGCGAGCTAGAGAGGAGAACAAAGAAAGATGAAGGGGGAAAGATAAGAGAGAGAGAGAGAGAGAGAATGAAAGAATGACAGAAGTGAAGCAACAACATTAACATACCTGTCCTGGATAATTGTATTGTCAGCATCATCACAATCCTTACCCTGCCAATGGCTTCCTCTCAATGTAGTAGATAACGAATAGAATGTTATCAGAATACATTTAAAAGAAAGATAAAGAAATCATAATATCAAGATACAATCCCCTACCGTTTAAAGGGATTTATCGGTATTTTCGCCTCACGTCCGCTCTCCTGCCCTTCGTCTTTGTTTTGCCTTTTTATGGGTTGATACTTTTTCTCTTCGCTTAAGCACCATTAATTCTGTTTTTTCATGTCCCATTTTGTCCTTTAATTATTCCTCGTGCATCCTTTTATACTCCCTTTAGCCATCCTGTCCCCTCCCATTCATTTTACCTTCCATTTTTGTTTCTTCTGTCACTCTCTTTATCTTCTGACCTACGTTTCTTTAGTACATTTTTCTCTTGTTGATATGATCTATCGGAACATAATTATATAAGGAAATATCCGAAATATGACGTTCCAGATGGTTTGCATGGTAATTGAAGAATTTCTTGCGTAAGCGAGAAAACACATTTTCACGCATGAACTCGAGCATTAGACGATTTAAGGAAGCCGCCAGGTTTATTATTTACGCCTATCGTTTTGCCACAAGCCAGGTTTAGTCTTTCACACCAATTGAAAGATGATCGGTGGTTAGTCAAGTTCTGGACTGTATGAAAGACTATCGCTTTTTATTTAACATTTATATTAAAACAAAGCTTAATTTAACGTTTACCTTTAAAATATGTAAATTTATCAAAAATGGCATACATTTGTGCTAATGTTTTTTTTATAAAATGAGCCTGGGATCTTAAGAAATAGAGCTTTTAAAATAAAATTAGGAAAATCGACATCATATACAACGAAGCGCTACTCGGACATTGAAAAGTACGTAGATTGCTGAACCGCGCATAGTGGAGTTTCGAACACTGATCTCTCTATATACAAGGATTGGAAACTGCGCTTCGTATACGGCGGGTCGGTAAGTACGTATATCCGTTTTCTACCTATGAAGATTTAAGAGCAACACCATAAATTGAAAAAAAAAACAAGTGGTGAAATTGAAACCCAGCACATTTAAAATTCTCAAGACTGAGAATATATCGAAAGGAATTGTGGGAAACGGGGGGAAAATTTGCGGCCCGTAGGCGATTGCGTGTTCACTTTTCCGTGTTTGCGAGCACCGACGTACCCGACCAAAACGTTCATTTTTCAAGGTTCTATAGGTTCAGACACTCAATTACGGAGATATTGTGAGATTAGTTTCATTGGCCATGCATTCGCTATGACGCGACTGATACTAACGTTAATCTCTCGCGCAGTACTAATTTAGATAATGCTTTTCGCAGTCTGTGACCAGGGCTACACACTTCCGACGACCGCCGCAGGCTTCGTAATTGAAGCACTGGATGGACCATAGTGGGTCATCCAAAAAGAGGCCCAAGCAGGTGGTTAAGAGCGGTCATTTATATACAAATTGTTCCCATTGAAATGGTGGATAAGCGACATAACAGATGGCATACGTGGGGGACTGTAGTGCCAAGGATCAACATGTGAGTGTGCAAATCTGGATAAAATTGTGATTTGAGTACACAAGTACTTAATACATTGATAATAAAAAAATTGATGGAAGAACTTGACACACCCCTTTCTTGGCCCCCAGCTGGGATTTAAGGTTTACACAGGGGTTATTTTTTTTTTTAAATGTTCAGATGATATTGAAAAGCACACCATGATTTTGTCTGGTACAAGGATTCAAAAAAGATGTATATTTATATACGGTGACCTTCTAGTTTTGGAGAATTATGGGGTTAAAAACTGTAAAAATGGTAAAAAAAGTCCATTTTAATTGTACAGGGGTCAAAAATTAAAAGTTGCCCCTACAATTTTTGCTAAAATGTGCGTTCAATTGGTGCTTCATTTAGAATGAAATATAGAGAATCGTTTTGACTATCTTACGTGTCTGGTTATTAATCAAAATGGCGAATAAAGTCAATAGCTATTGGCAGCTATTGGATTCTATTGACCTGTGACCTATTTTGTTGGATAACGTGAAAACTAAGCATAACAGATAAGGCAAACTATTCCTTATTTCATTCCTTTAAGCTAGGGAAACAATTTGCACCACATATTAACTGAATCAAAGCAACTTTAACTTTTGACCCATGTACACACCAAAATTGACTTTTTCACCATTTTTACAGTTTTTACCCCGTAACTCCGTAACTATAAACAATAGATAGTGCAAACTATACCTTTTTGGAATCCTTGTAACCAGACAAACACCATGGTGTGCCTTTTAACACATTCGGAACATTTTAAATTTTTGACCCCTGTATAACCTAGAAACCCAAGCTGGGGGACATTAAGGGGGGTTGGAAAGTGCTTCCATCAATTTTATGGATTATCAATGCCTAAAGTACTTGTGTGCAAAAATTCACAATTTTATCCGGAAGCGCACACTCTTTCACTACAGTCCCCTGCTATGCAGAATCAAGCCAATTCATTTGCGCGTATAGGATGGCATGTCTCTAAAACGTGCAACCGGGATACAACTTCTGTTAAACAGGTGTCTCTGGAATGGTATTGTGTTCGGTAGACCAAGATGCCCGCCCGTTGCTCCATTCATCTAATATACTGTTGTGTAGCCAATCCATTGTATAGAGATCAGTGGTTACAGTGCGACTGCGATAAAACTATAAATATTACGCGACCCCTTTTTAAATGTCTATGTTTTCATGGTTTGTTAGTGTTTAGGCCAACTAAAATCTTTGTTAATCACAAAATGATATCTAAAACACCCCTCTTAACATTTTTCTCAAATCACTGGGGTTTTAAAAAGTGTAGTTTTTTGCAATAAAAAAACCTAAACGAACTTCGCTCCTATCCTTTGTGTGCTCAACGAAGTTCACAAGGATGAGGCTTGTGGCAAAATTGCACGTGATATATGCGCGTATGGGATATATTTTCGCTGGTTTCTGTTTCGGTATTGCATGCGGCGTTGTAAATATACCACAGGGAAAAAACATGGTAGCTTCCATGATTGCTGTACAGTTGTGTACATTTGTCGGAATACATCTGGATTTTTTTCGCAAGGAATACTCCAATGGCCATGAAAACCATCTGGTACGTTTTATTTAGGGATATTTCATTATATGTGCCGATAGATTCATACCAATAAATCACTTTAACGATTTAGAACCGAAATTTTATCTTTTTCACTCGTTATATAGGTCTGTAATCTACTTTCTAGAAATGCGAGGCGTTGTTTCTACATTAGGAATGTCTTTTGTGAGGTTCTCGGGAATCAAGAAGAATGGTGAGAATCCTTGAAACAGGTACATAAAAATAATAATAATAAGAAACACATACCTCTAGGACACCAAATCCATCTTCATCATGATCTTGTGCCGCTGTGTGATTGTTGATTAGTTGGCAAATAAAAGACGTATAATTTTGCTAATACGCAATTAAATCGGCACTGGCACAGTTTCAACAAAATATGTAAAATTCCTTCATTTTTGAAATCAAAATGTCGAGGACTTTGGAAGATATAAAGATATATTTTATGCACAAGATATTACTCCATAACACGTAGAGTAGCCTATACCCGAACTTCCTTATTTGGAAAATGAACCTCCAACCTTGTGGAAAGGAAGTAGCGTTATTTTACTTGTAAGATCTACTAGAACATTCGCCCTAAAACAAAAACAAGGCAGGGGGCCGCTCCGTGATTTTTGGGTCCATTTTTGAACAGTGGCAAAAATGGCATTAGGGAGTATGGATACACGGGCTAAAGACATCCTGTGATTAGCTTATAATTTGTGGGCCATTTGTAACTTTAATCAACAATTATGTTTTAAATGGAATATCATAGACTCCTTCTCATTGATAAAAAACCACAAAGGGCACCAAACCGGTCAAAAGTTGGATAACGTGGAGTGCGTGGTAATAAACAATGGTGTGTGGTTAACATCATGACCCGCATGTCTACTAAATAAAAGAACACCCGTTGTGGGTTTGTTTAATATAAAATCATTATGTTTACACATAGGTTGTTGATTGGGCTCTATTCAAGTGATAGGATCATATAAAAGCGTTACTACTATTTGGCAAAAATATATTTTTTTATAAATCATGCGCTGAGGGCGCACTGTTTTCCAAATATCCAGACTATATACATTTCAGTAATACTGGAATATTTGAAACCATTTTTATCCAACAATATTCAACAGCAAGTATTAACTTGTCTTACCAAGGATGGATGGGTGTTTATCACCCCATAGTGAACCTTTCTTTCGAGGTGCTATAACGCCAATCTTCCAAGTAATTGTTTCACATCCTTTTCAGTCATTTTAGCGGCAAAACAGACGAAGGTAGCACCTGGGGTTAGGGTATGCCGACAATGTCGATGGATAGGGTGTGGTTGCCACCCAAGAATAATTGTATGGTACATATTTGAAAATATTCTTCACAGTATGGCTCTAAAAGTCTTTGTTATGTAAAACCAGTCAATTGTCATAAGTGAAGACACGCAAACTTTATAACGTTATAGTAACGCCATACTAGGTATGTTGGTACTTATTTTGGTATCGATGGAAAAAAGAGGACCGAAGCTATCTAATGTATTAAAATTGGTATAAGGAATCTCCCCTCCTTCTTGGCAAACCGTGTTACAAAAAAGGCTTGCTAAGACGAGGATTAAAGAAAACACTATTGTCACCTACCCCTCAAGCCATTCGCAGAGTCCCTTCAAAAACGGAAGTGATGCACAGGTATCCGATTTGAGATGTGGACCCTGAAAAATAAGAAGACCTTTTTCATGAGCTTGTAAAATGACTGGAATGCCAATTATTGTTATAGTTCCAATTTATTTGTCATTTGTTATAATATTCCGATTTTTGTAAGATAGTTAATTTGTTTTTATTCTTTAAGTAACCGTTGAAGGGAAACCCCTTAAAGCGGAAACTTCCGTTTGTTAGGTTTAAGGGAAAAAATGCAATTCTTAAATTCTGTTTTTAAGAACGATATGAATAGCAACAATGATTTGAATCTGTCATAAATAATGCATTAATTCAGTATGTAGCTTCTTATTGATGTAATCGTGTTTGGACATACGAAATTCTTGAACCAATTATTTCTGATCCGCATATCAAATACATTTTGTGATATATCCCTAACGTCCGTAGAGGAAAATCTGAAAAAAAGTGAGGTAGCGGTATTTTTTTTGTCAGATCTAGGAGCAAATTTCCACTAATCCAAGGCAGGGGTCCGTTCCGTGAGTTTTTGTCAGGTGGGTTTTGAAGGTTTAAGAGATGTTAGGGATATAAAAAGTAGATCATCTTTTTGTCCTGGCTCAATCTCTTGTACCTTTAAGGTAATGTCTGGCCTGAGGTATTAATTGAAAACCATACCACTATATCAAAAATGAGGGCATAAATGCTTAAGTTAAAATACCGTACCTTTCTCATCATCACTCGCTTGGTTGCCTTGCTGATTCCATTGGATAAGTACAGGCCTTTTAGCACGCCTCGTATACCAGTGGGTCGCTTTGCATTTGGGTACAGTTTACATTCTGGCTGCCCTGGGTCGGTTCTACATAGTGTGAGGGCATGGCATGCAACGTCTGCGTTGTATTTTTCCAAAATTCTGAGTTAATCAAAAATAGATTTTAAAGTATTTAATTAATAACGTTTTGAATATGTTGATAGTTTCAGAGACAGCTTCAGAACTCAACCGCCGGTTGACGGGCGGTTAGTGGCAGTTGAATGTTTTTTCATTGTTTAGAACAATAGGAACCGTGCCCATCCAGGAAAGGACCGAGCGGAACCGACACGCTACTGTCGGGTGAATTTGGAAGCCGTCCCTTAGCCTTCTCAACCTATGTCACCGAGAAGGAAAGTCTTTAATCAGTGAATCCTACCCACAATGACATATGGTTCAGAAACATATTAATAATTTCTATCGGAAAGAACACAGGGGTCGATGATATTTTGATGAGGATAGAACAATCAAAATGGAGATGGGCAGGCCACATTTCCAGAAGAAATGACAATAGGGGACAACAAGAATAACAGAATGCCAAACAAGAGAAGGAAAACGAAGGAGAGACAGGCAAAAGAAGAGGTGGAGAGACGATATAACAGCTTACATCAGTGAAACCTGGATGAGAGCTGCAAATGAAAAAACAAGCTTGGAAGGTTCTTGAGGAGAGCTAAATCCAAAAGTAGATTGACAGAGTCTAGATAGAGGGATTGCAGTATGCCAGAATTCCAAGAAATTTTTGCGATTAAACTATGATCAATGAATGTGAATGAATAAATGGATGAATGAATTGATTAGTATAAAGCAGCAAAAGGTAAATTTTGAAATATAGATTTTTGCCAGTATGATTATTTAGAATATAAGAATTATATTAGTTTATTATTGTTTATTTATTAATCTCATTTGGTCTAAGGACACCATATACTACTTTCCAATGATGCCACATCGAACAGTACAATCAGTTTTAACCTTGCTCTTATCATGCTTAGCAAACCTAAATGTGAATTAAATTTGCAGTGTTTACAGATTTGAAAACCGGCGAGGACGTGTATGGAGCTGCATCAGCATTATAACATTTGTCATTTTTTCACCATTCTATTTTGATTCCTTCCTTGCATCATGTCCCTTCTGAAATATGACTAAATATGTACTTGCAACAACTTGTTCGTTTCCATCCATTACGTCACTACCCTTAACAAAATGTTTAAAAAATCTCTAAACCTAGAATCAGAAGGACATGAAACAACACAAGTTTGTTACTTACAAATCCAACAGTACTGGCGTCGCAAACGTCAAGAATCTTTGCATGCTAACTGAAACTGATCTGGAGAAAACCAAACAGAAAGAATGGTGTTCATGGTCTTAATCTACACATACGAGTGTGCCAAATTTACGCTAGTCCAAATCTGTCTTTCTATTGAAAACCTTCTATATCCCTAACGTCCCTATAGGAGAATGACTACCAACCTGACGATCACCCCTAAAAAGGATGGTAGCGTTATTTGCCTTGTGAGATCTAGGGCAATTTCCCTCTAAACAC
Source organism: Ophioderma brevispina (assembly GCA_023653785.1). Taxonomy (NCBI): domain Eukaryota; kingdom Metazoa; phylum Echinodermata; class Ophiuroidea; order Amphilepidida; family Ophiodermatidae; genus Ophioderma; species Ophioderma brevispina. Next base: position 2,672 of record JAMKCH010028920.1, on the reverse strand, counting down.
AAGGCAGGGGTCCACTCCGTGATTCTTAAAATGTGGCAAAATGACATTTAAGGACGTAAAGGATGTATGAAAACTGAAAGTTTAGTAAAACACTGCTTATTATATTAACATATGAATACTTTCACAAAAACCTCGAAACATTGTACACTGTCAAAATCTTTTTTGGTTCGTGTGTACATCTTTGTCTTCAAAGTGCTTGTTTCAGTGTATCTTTACACTTAACTTAAACCTACACACCACAAAATGTTTAAACGTAGCTACTGCATTCTAAAAATTGCTTTTCACACTTTTATTGTGATTATATGGATACATTTCAAACCTAAACACATATTTATAATGAAACAAATAATACGGTATTAAGTCGCTGAGCCAGTAAAATCCTTACTTGATGTTAAATGTTTAAAACTATAACTTGAGCAAGCTGGTTAAAGATATTTCAATTCAAACCAACCTAACAGCAACAGCAAGTTCAAAACGGCATCAACTTCCGGGTGCTAGTCTGTTTCGAAGACTTAACGGTAGGAGGGCGCTCTTACGCATACCGAACGGTTACACACAGACTTAACTAAAGACTAGGCCTGGTCACGAATATTTAAATCTAAATGACCGTTATTGGAAATTACACTATTTTGCTGCGGGGTTAATCCACTAACCCCGACGGATTTTGAAGTCAATATTTTTTTTCTTAATTTATAATGATATTACTAAGATCTTTTGAACAATGGTTTAAGAGATGATTTTTTTAATGTCACTGGGACCGAGACTGCCATAGTAAATGCACATAGCAATTCCCAACATTACCGTTTGGAAATCCCCAATGCCCAAATCGAGCAGATTGTGTCCTACCCCCTGCACAGTTTGGAATGTTTTTAAATTTGCAAGATGACATTTTACATATAAGATATCCCTAAAAATTGCACGCCCTGATTCAAAAATTGTGAAATTTCAAATTTGTATTATAATAGCAAATTCTAAATTCAGCCTGTTTCGTATTGAAACAAAAGCAAAAGTATTTCTGTGTCCAAATGTCAAGTGTGAAATCTATTGAACATCTTTTTTATATTAATTCATATAAGATCCATTTAGGGTACCTAAAAATCTGCACCTTTAAGGATATCTTTTTATCATCCTAAAAGCAAAATTCCGTATTTTACTATGGTACACACCCTCATTTTTCCTCCATGTTTTATTTGAGTTCAGTTACAGATTACCCGGCAACCATTTTACCACCATTTGCACTCATTCTCACCACCCATAGATTGTCGAGATGACTGAAATGAAGGTAAATGGTTGTTGCTGCGGCACTTTACTTTAGCTTTGCAATCTGAAACGGTCTTCCTATAAAAGTACTCTCAAATACTTACAAACCTATTGTAAAACAAATTTTTCTTGAGCAAAATGTTTATTAAATGGCATCAAATGACCATTTGTTCTAAAACGGCGGAAAGTGCAAAAATAAATACATTTTGGTTGACTTTGTTTTTTATTTTTGACGGCCATAGGTCAAATTACATGTCACGGAGAGATGTAGTCATCGACATTTTGGATTGAAACATCCATCTTGTTTTAAATACATCGACACACTTTTTGTTCAATTTATATATTTTCCTCTCATGCAAAAATACATTTGAAGTAAAATTTGGCCGAAACAATACAAAAATCACTAAAAATGTACATTTTCAACAAATATCATATCCCTATGGAGTGATTTCTGTGTTTCCACCAAAATACGATATAAAAACATTTCCCAACCCAAATATCTCAAGCTACGTCTTTTTACAGAATGTAATAAAAAATCACTACTCTTAGAAGGTCTGGAATTTAAGGGTTTAACGAGGGCCCTCCATATCTAGGAATGACCTCTGTGCTAATAGCAGATCCTCTATAACTTACCTGGCAAATAACCACAGAGCTTGGATAAAGCATCTACCGCAGATTCATTGTGAATTTCTGCTAGCTGATCCACGAGAGAAAGGACGATCGTACAAGCTGAAAATACATCACAAAAAGAATTTGACATAGTAAGGCAGAAAAGAGAACTGCGGTTCGTTAGAGCCCTCTTGTATGGCAAGCTAAAACCTCATAACGTATTGGTATCAACGCGTTGCTTTCAAAAGCAACGCGTTACTTTCGAAAGCAACCTGTTGCTTTCAGAAAACAACGCGTTCCTCATATAACCAATCAGAAAAGCAACGCACTTAAACAACGAGTTGCTTTCATTAGCAACGCGTTGCTTAGTCAACCAATCAGAAAAGTAAAAGAGCAACGCGTTGCTAAGCCAACCAATCAGAAAAGTGAAAAAGCAACGCGTTGCTTTCAGCCAGTGCTTAAACAATGCGTTGCATTCATTAGCAACGCGTTGCTAAATAAAAGCAACGCGTTACTAATGAAAACAACGCGTTTTTTAGCCAACCACTCAGAACACGTTTCCTAACCATCTCAATAAGGAGAGTGAAAAAAACAACGCGTTGCTAATGAAAAGAACGTGTTGTTTAAGTACTTTCTGAAAGCAACGCGTTGCTTTCATAAGCAACGTGTTGCTTTTTTACATTTCTGAATGGTTAGCTAGGCCACGCATGCTTTCGAAAACAACGCGTTGTGACCAATACGTTATGACCCTTTCAGCTTGCCATACTCTTGTGCCCTGTCTGATGCGCAGTAATTCGTTTAAA
>JAMKCH010028919.1:0-22503 GCA_023653785.1 Ophioderma brevispina | reverse complement strand
GCAATGAAAAGCATCGCGTCATTTTCCGGGAAGGCGGCCCGAGATGCAATTAGAAGCATTTGCGCAAGTTTCGATCTTATGCGGCCAAATGACCCACGATGCAATGAAGCATCCGACAATTGTGATCTTCTGCGGGAAATTGTCTCGAGAGCATTGAAAAGCATTGCGCCAAATTCGTCTCGCGGGGCAAATGTCCCAGAGCAATTGAAAAAGCAATCGGTCATTTTCCGGGAAGAGTCGAGATGCAATGGATAGCATTTTGCGCCAATTCGATCTTTGAGGGCAAACTGTTCCCAGATGCAATGAGAAGCATTGCGCTAAGTTCAATCTTCTGCGGGCAACTGTCACAGATGCAATGAAAAGCAATCGCGTCATTTCGCGGGAGATTGTCCCAGATGCATTTAAAAGCATCGCGTCACTTTCCGGGAAGAGGTCCTGATGCATTTCAAAGCATCGCGCATTTCCAGGAAGACGTCCCAGATGCATTTAAAGCAATGAGAGTCATTCGGTTCGCGACACAAAATAGTTGTTGACGCCGAGATGCAATGAGATGCAATTTCGGACCCTGGTCCAATGAAGCGATGCTTTTGAATGCCTCTCGTTCGCGTTGGGGTAAGGCTCCAGAGCTGATTTAAGGCAAAAAAAATGGGCGGGTGTCCGGAGAGAGCTACGTTTCCAAAAATTTTGGAAAATAATCTGTGATTTACTCAATTTCTAGCACTTTTTGAGTGTTTCGAAGACAAGTTGGAAGACCATGGCTTTGCACATGAGAATAGGGTCTCTGGAACTGAATAGTCCTAAAATGGGGGCCACCGGAAGCTAAAAAACAGCATGGAAAATGGATGGTTCTATGTGCTGCACATACCCATTCTATATCTAAATGTGAGACCCCCCCGGTATGAATCCCCCCTTTTAAAAAAAAAATTACAGAAAAATTTCTTTCATATATGCCTCAACACTAACAAAAGCCAACCCTAAGTTTTAAACATTAAAAGAATTGTATATGTAGAACTTTGAAGCGGGGTAGATTATGAGAACTCTTGCCAAAGAGGAATATTGAAAAGAAACGTTAAAGATTTTTCATGGATGACCAATTGTGGGAACCATTTAAAGGCTGATCAGAGATTTCCGAATGAGGGGGCACTTAATTTTTCAACAAATCATGTTTTTGCATATAATAATGCTGGTCCATATACTGATCCATTGTGTGACATAAACTAGCTCAAAATGGAGTCGTCATATAGAAAAATCACAAACTTTGTTTAAAAATCATGGATCCGGAATTTTCCTTATACACAGTATACTATGGCATGTGATACTGTGAATAAATGTTTACTGCATGAAAACGAAAATCAGATTCATCTATACTTTGGAATTAAGCACTTTTAGGTTCTTTAGTTCTAGAGGACATTTAATTACTACTCAAAAAAATATATATTTCAATTTAATCTCTGAGTCAGCCTTTACCTTGAAGTGTAAATGCTCAAATTAGGCCTGAATCCTATAAATAAAAACGAATAAAGCCTAAAAAAAATAATTATGTTTCTAAAACTAGATACAAAATTAATTACAAACCCTGTTAAAAATAGGCAAATGAAACTGATTGTGTGGTTATGGTTTAGAGCGTCTGCCTCACAGTCAGGAGGTCGGTCGCAGTTTTCGAACCCCGGGTGGGTCATACCAAAGACTACCTACTGCCTTCTGTCAGGCACTCAAGCCGCTTAAAAGAATGGAGTAGCGGAAAGAACACGCAGAGTACCCGAAGACTAACCCCCCCTGTAGAAGATTCACTATTTGGCAGATACGTGGCCTAGGGTTATGGAAACGAAGAGAGGTGCCTCCAACGCTTGAAGGATTTAACCACTATTAACCTAAAAATAAGCAAATGAAGGCCCAGAGTTTCATTTTTATTCAATGTATTTATTATTCTGACCATTAAAGTGCCACCAATTATAAAAAATATTCCCCTTAGAATATCTAAAGACAGTACCGTGGTGTGGATCGTTTTGCTCAAATGAAAGCCCCAAAAAGGCGTGATTGGAAATGTGAAATTAATTAAAATAGAAATCATTTATTGCCAAACCCAGTTCTTTCTAGGTTCGACCATCATATGAGCATTGATAAAACATTCCCGGTTATGATTTCTAGAGTTAGGGCATAGCGTCAGAGTTATATATTTTATGGCTGGTTAGTATTGAGATCTGGCTATCCGTATCTCAAATGCACTTTTTGCAATAGTCGTAATTCGCTTCTCTTTCCAAACAAAGTTTTCTAATTTTGCCTCTATTTCCACCCTTGGTTCAATAACAATTGTGTCAGTCGGCTTGTTTTGTTATTCACTCTATATTTGTTAGTTATCTAAATATTAACAATTTCATTGCTACTTCTCCCGGACCCTGTCATTCTACACATACCTTCATTTTCACATTGTACTTCTCCAAACATTTCCCAGTACTGATTCTCCTAATCTTTTGTGTCTTCAAGCTCTGAAGTACATCTAAAAGAAAGAAGGCAAGAAATTACAATTTAGCACACCAATTAGGCTGACGAATTGATGTGTAAATAAATAACTTATGTCCACAGAATCCTTTTCTCAAGATATCAGACGTTCTTCTTTCTTTGAGCTATTCTCTCAAAGTACCACACCACAGAGCCAGTATACAGAAGAACTTTATTCTGATATCAGTGGAGCTAAAAATAAGTTAAATTGCTTAATTACTTGTGGTCATCTTCTACTTAGCTAAAGCATAGGGCTGTGAATGCAAAATAGCACTTTGATGGATGAGGGGGGGTTTTATCCTGCGTGGTCTCTCTTGAAATTCGTCGCTGCATCCCTTGAGAACGTCTTTGGGTTTACGCGACACGGAAAGTCACTGGCCCCAATTATACCACACCACATGTGACATTTATAGGATTAACACAATGTGTAATATCGGACTTGTTAGGTTTCACATATTCTCATTAACAAATAAGTAGTGACAGGCGTAAGAAGGATGACCTCGCCTCGTTGAGAGGAGAGAAAAGGGTACTTTGTTTCCATGTAACAACCAAGAGCTTTTGACCCTTGTGTTTGCTATGCTGCGTGCGATTCCAAGTGTGATGAAAGTTATTTGTGCTTCTAGCGGAAGAGTGACACAGTGACACATGGTTGCGTTGGGATGATTCTAAGTTCTAGTCGCCAGATATTGATTTTTTTAAATGCAGTTAAGCCAAATAAGATTCATTATTTGATATTATGAATAGAAAATCCATATTTAAATTTCAATGGACATGGATATAACTTGCCATTCCGCCTCAATGTGTCTGGCTGGATAGCAGTGGCGGACCGAAGACGTCGGTCCAGAGGAGGCAAAATTTCCAGTGTCCCACCAGAGGGGGCAACATTCGTACGTCGACCCGGTGATTGCTATAATATTTGAATTCTTGAAAGTGCGCGCGTTTAGCTCGCGAAAATCGCCGAATTTACTTTAATTTTGCGGAAAATTTAGGTAAAATTGGGTCGAAATTTCTTGAAAAGAGGGATAAAAATGTATATTGTGTCAAATCGTCCCGCTTTTTCGAGCCAGAGGGGGCAACTTGCCCCCCCGGTCAGTAGGCCATGGGCTAAGTGAGTGAGATACTTGTGTGAATTAAAGCTTATGTTTTTGATTCCGTCCTTGCTTCTTATCTTGATTTGTACTTTGATAGTCTAATTATAACAAAGGAAAAGTCACGCAAAGTTTTGTACTCTTGTGAATTGTCTGTTGTATTTTAGACTTTAATTCCTATACTAGTTCTAATTCCTAAATTCAACCTGATCTGGCTTTAACCAACTCGACCCTGAGTATTTTTACATTTCATACAATTAATTATACGTCCAACCTAGTTTATCCGGCCACCATTAATCCGGATCCTTCTATTATCCGGGGCCGGCGACTGGCGGCCGATTGCGCTGATGATGTTTTTTTTTTCTGTCTTTTTCGTTAACCACGTATTTTTTCGTTGGAACATGGCATACAGCCTATATAAAGACTCTACCATGGAATTAAGGCTTCCCAATACTTTATCGGGTGCGTTTATGTGGCGGAAGATCTCACTACAACGAGGACAATCGAAATACATCCCTCAAAAATTATAACTGTGCCACCAGGACCGTGATAAAACTGGCAGTATCAAAAACTTTTCGGCCCAAAACACGTAAGGGGCCCTGAGGCACATAGTCACGCGGTCAATGTAACGGACATGAAACTCATTACACAAACAATGATGTACCTGCAATCAAGCATTTACTATAAATTCAACGATAGGAGCATCATAAAAAAAATAAAAAATTTGGTTTTTTTAATATAATAGAAAAAGAATAAATAACACGTACAGACTTTTTTCAAACCAAACAAATTTTAATAAAATTTAAGTGCGACTCATCTTAGAAAACACCTTTCCAAAACCGGAAGGTCATAGCACAAACTTGGATCGGCCATTCTCATTTTCCAAATTTTGGACTCGTTGGCATCTTTCGTAACACGAGCTCGATAATGGATTTCTTGTTTTTAACAGTGATTAGATATTGTGTGGCGATTTCAAATCTGTTCTCTTGTGGCTGGAATTGTTACGATGCGTTTGTAAATGTCAGTCGGTTTCGGCGTACCAGTGGCCGCCATGAGTAAAATAGGCAACGATTCCGGCCATTCAGACCAGGGTCAGAAACTTTGACAGACGATCGATCCTAGGGCCAATATCTGAATTAGATTATAGCAATAATTGAAATAAAACATGCAAAAAAACAAGTGGTATAATTCGGTTATTTCTCATTATCCATTGTGCATTCATTTAATAAAAAACACTCACAAATTGTTAAGTTTGTCATAGGCAATGCTATGAAAGACATGGTCACCATAATTAATCCCTAATGAACTTCACTTTAGCCTGTGTTGGAGATCAATCGCATACCGGCCCAAATCGCCATCCGGATGAGCGCCGGTTCCCGACGTGTCCGGATAAACGAGGTGGTGGACTGTACTATGTTTAATCATCTTTGGCTGTACTTGATGTTTTTTCTAACCCCAATTTACCTTTAATCTTCTCCAAGCGTAACTTTAACCCCAGCTCAAATTAACCCCTTTTCTCAAAACTTTATCCTTAAAAATCCTTATCCTGGAGAGCAACAGAATAAGTCTGATCGAATTTGGCAAACATGCTTGATAATTGAAGAAATGAATAACAAAGTTTATAGAGAACATGAGGGGAAACCATGGGAGGATCACATATGAAATTGAAATGGGTTGTAAGGCTGACGCTTCCATAGCCCAGGGGCATATGGTGACAGAGGACCTCCACACTAGGGGTGGAGACAGTAAAGCCCCAAGATGATTGTTTTTTCAAGTGACCAAATTTGCAAAAAATGCACCCAAAATAGGGGTTCTTGGGGTGAAAATTTCAAAAATTCTCATGGGGTGACAGGGGTTAAAATTTTCAATAAATATCGGATCTTTGGGTGGACTTTAAAAAAAAAACCTGGGATCATTTGGTGTGATGAGCGATCGAAAATAGGGGTCTTAACAGCCTACATTTATTGGGTCACATCCAAGATGGGAGTGCCCCCGGGGGGGGGGGGGGGGGGGTGGGGGGGGGGGGGGGGGGGGGGGGAACAAATCCAAATAAAATAGGTGTGGTATTTCCTGCATGTTAGTGAACTATGTATTTAATTTCAAGTCATTTTAATTTTTTAGTGAAATAGCAGCATATGAACTTGCTGTTGGCAATGCAAGCAATTAGGGAGAGATTCCCTGTTAGTGGTTCGTTGTCAAAATTGTTTATTTAGAATGTAATAATTTCTCCCTTTTAATGACTCGCATCTCGTAACACATTTTCGTACACGACACACTCCGAACATGAAACAACAGTGACGTAACGGGCGGGCATTTGGCACCACTCGCGTTTTGTTCTCCCAAGATGCAATTAATTTAAAATTGAATTGCCAAGAACTTCAATCACACTTCTGGCTATGTGTGTGATTCCTGTTCCCGTTCTCAAGATTTTTTTTTTGTTACTTGACTGACGGGAATTGTAAAATTGAGGGTGGTCCGTGTGTCAAGTTTACACTACTGGCTGTTTTCTGTGTCAACACAACTCAACAACTATTTTGCCAAAGAGTGGTTTTTACTTGTATCTGTTTTTTCATATGGATGTCACCAAAAATACGTCGCATCGGCCCGTCATGTTGTTTAGAGAATAAAGGAATAAAAGGCTTATTTACAGCCCTCGTTCTTTCGTGCAAATTAAGGATATTGCTGTGTTTCAATGAGCAGTTAGGTATGGTTGAGTATTACAAGATACACGTGTTTCTCAGGTCTAAACAATGTAATTCAAGGGTTACATGTAATCAAATTTCTTATCATTATGGCTTAAAATAGGACAAAGAATGGTTGTCCACCCAGTAAAAAAAGCAAATGACCCTTGACGCAACAGCAACGGCCACGAAATAAACACCATCACTTGCAGCGGGTTGACTAACTCTTTTTCTCGATGTTAGTTTCCCAGGTGAATCCCTATAGTGGTCCCGTCCCCTGTGATATCAACTTCTAGTAACCAATCCAATTTTGGATGGGTATAAAGTGTGTGTGTGTGTGGTGTGTGTGGGTGGGGGGGTCAAACTTGTTGATTTGGTCACCCATTTTTGAAATAGTCAGCACTAACATTTTGATTGGCAAAATCCTGTCTTGATTCTGGAAAGTCGTAAGGCCTAAAAGATGTATTACTGATCCGGTGACTATATGGTCTTGAGAAAGTCAATGAGTTCACTTTTGGCGACACTGTGTTTGTTTTGAAAATGGGTTACCACCGGCAATTTGTCTTATGCAGATCAACATTTTAATTAAACTTTGATAGATTACATAATTCATTGGCGACACTACAGGGTTGGTGAGCGTGCCTCTCCTATCATTTTGAAAAAAGGAGGAGAAAGGGAAAAGTCGGAAAATTTGCCAAAGTATGCACCAAATTGGTCCTTTTGTGCCGCATCTTACAGTGAAAATTCAACTTCTTCTTCTTTCTTCTTCTTCCTTGCGTATGAGGCAGCAGCTAAATGTGTTGTAAATTGGAGCCAACTCACTGTGATTCATTGGGGTTTAGAAGTCTATATCCGCCAGTGGACGAAAGGTCGGGCACTCATTGAGAATGTTTATCCATCTGTGATGGAGAACCACATTGGCAAGGCTGGCGATGGCAGCAGCCCCCATCGTGCATATTGCTATTGAAGCGACCCACTCCCTGTGGGGCGAATCCGGTTTAAGGTGACCCCATTCCTTGCGTGAGATTGCTGCCAGGTGGTATTTCTGTCTTCGGTGTAATAGAGAGTTTACTTGGTCTTGGAATGTATAGCCAGGCAGTATTCCAGTCTGTAAGAGTTTTAAATGGGGGAACTGGCGTTTTTTAGCAGCGTGTCTGCAGAAAGGTGCGGCGAGGAGCGCAAAAAGTCTTCTGTCTACCGAGTTGGGTGCGATTCTTTGACAGCGTTATGCAGCAGGTGCTGTTGTCCTGGCAGGGGCCTTATTCACTTGTTTGTGCGAGTGGTGCTCGCTCCGAAGTGTGCGGTGTGCAATGCTGCATGACCTGAAAGCACTGGTAGAAATTCAAGGAGGGGGTGAGGCAGCCGTATGGTTCAAGTATCGTGAGTTACCGTGTCAGCTTCTTTGTGTGAGAGCTGTGCACCATGCTGGGGGCGGCATATCAGCCAGTGCTGTAGACCAGGGCCAAGGCAGTGGTGGTAGGGTCGTTGGGCTGGCACCCATGAAGATCAGCAAGTCTGCACAGGAGGTTATTCCTCGAAGATACTTGGCGCGAGGACTCGAGGTGCTGCCGGTAAGTAAGCTTTTTTTTTGGGCCAGTCAAGATTCACTCCCATGTAGGTTGGGGAGGGTAGGATTGTATGGCGAGGCGCTCCATTGATGTTGATTGAAGCTGGCGATGAGTGCGCATCTTGTTGCTGAGGTCGTGGAAGGCCAGTATAGCAGTGGTCTTGGCTTCGCTAGCTTCAGTCTCCAGGTCTTGAGGTAGTGAGGTAGGCTGCAAGTAGGGCCATGACTGTAGTAAGTGTGCTTTCTTCTTCGTCCAATTGCTTTGTCCGAGTGAAGGAGGGCAAGATCGTCGGTTTAGCCATATTGTCCTAGATGTTGTTGAGGAATCGCTGTGTATACATGTTAAACAGCATAGGAGCCAATCAGATCCTTGATTCACACTTCTGAGGGGCACCATTCCATTGCAGGTGACCCACCTTACGTGCCTCCCCCAAGAAAATACTTTCATTGTACTGCTCCCCCTCAAAAAAAATACATTGGTACTCTCCCTCCCCCCCCATCAGAATACCATGGCACTGGCAATGGCCCTGACACAATTTTGACACAGTTACAGATGCACAATTCCTTAAACTAGCTGTGAAAATGCCCGGTTCAATTCGAACAATTGAACCCCAGTAGTACGCACTGTGATTGAGTATATTTAGGTTGAGGGCTCGAGTCTCTGTGTTTTGCTATGTTGTCGCGCGCGCCTGCGAACATTGCATCTCGTTGGAGTATGATGTTTGCGTTCAGCAGGCTGTTCGATTGTTGTCACGGGTGGTGGCAGTCCTTTCTTGTTGTATTTAAGCGTTATTAAAAGTATTGCAAAATTGGGTTAAAGGTGACCGAAAAGATAGTAAGGCTGTTTTAGAATGAGAATAAAGGTATGATTGTGGGAACCGTACTATCTTTACACGATTGAAACCAGCGACACCATATTTGTGCGGTGGAAGAATCGCCTCGTCTTTCCACTTAAAAAATGAGTCTGCTTGGTTTCAATTGTCGTTAAAGAGAGTACGGTACAAAATCATAACTTTATTATTAAATGAAATAAGTTAGGTATCCTAACGTTACCCTACAAATGACAGGGACCAGAAGCATACCTAATAAAGAGTAAAATCGGATATTTTGTCATAGTGTCGTACAGACACTTACTACAAACGTAATTGAATAGAGAATAGTATCTTGGAACCCTCTTTCTGTCAATTCATTGAGTTGGAAAAAGTAACTTATGGAATTCTACATACTTACTACTAACTAATAAAACCAAATTTTAATCGGTTTGGTTCCCCGTCAACGGGGGGTGGCCGGATTCACCTCACATTTGCAAGCAACCGCCCTGACTCTTCCTTCATTCACCCGATTCAAGCATCCTCCATCCTCAACCCAAAACCCTCAACTCTCCTCCTCCACTTTTTCTTCCATGTCTTCTTTGGAGTCCCCTCCTCCTCAAAACGACACCTCGAACTCAAAAGCCCTTCTTACCACATGATCGTCATCCTTCTCAAACCATGCCCATCCCAACGTAAACGATCGTCCTCGCCAACCGGTACACCAGCTACTTCCAAACCCAACATCTGCATCAAGTCCTCAGTCTTCATCCTGGCCATCACTTCAACCACACATCGCTCTCATATTGCTCTCTCTTCCTCCTCAAAATCCCCATATCATTTTCACTCAGACACCCCGTCTCACTCCAATCAGCAATCACTGATCTCACACAGAATCTCTTATACACCATTATTTCATCTGCAAAGGATATCTTTCCCATGCAACACAACTCCCCACATTCCTAAACAATTCACTCACCCATACCTCACTCTCGCTTTGTCACAGCCACCCCACATCCGCCACCCCCACTAACCTTAATTATCCCCTAGGTATGTGAAATCCTTAACTGAATCAACCTCGTCACACAACTTTCCTCCTGCTCCACATCCTCCAGCTCCCTCTAACATCTTCTACACACAACATCTCTTGCCAAAATAGGGGTCACCTCTCTTCATCTTTGTGCATATCCAGGAGCATTTCCCACATTTCTCCCCCACATTCTGGCATTTGATTTTACTATCTTCCCACATACCCCACATGGGTCTACCGTACTCGCTACCACCTCCTCTCCGCCACACTAACAGCAATTTTGTATTTCCAAGGTTACCTAAGCCCCTTACTCTCGAAAGCCTTTTCCATTTCAAAACTTCTCCCTCAGTACCTCCAATGTCTCACTCATTAAACCAAGTCATCGCATACAACATCGCACTCAGCAAAACCTTTTGCAACTCTCTGTGACTACATCAATCACAATTGCAAAATATCAACGGCGAAAGGACAGAACCTTGATGCACACCCCCTTGGACCTCACAAACTCCTCTGACAAATCGACCCCACTCTAACTCTCGTTTTGGCTCCTTCAAACAAACTCATCATGCTCAACCACTACTCTGGTATGCCTCCCTTCCTCATCGACCACTCCATCACTTTCCTAGGTACCCCTATCCAAGGCCTCTCCAAGATCTCAAACACATATACAAGCTTCTTCCCTTTAAGCTTGATGCATCTGGCACCTCCTTAAATAAAAACTGAATTTATCATTCCCTTCCTGGCATAAACCCAAATTGCATCTAATCCTTCCACTATATTCCGGATCCTATCTGCAGAAACCATCTCCACAATCTTCATGCAGGCTATAACAACTTCACACCCCTATATGCACCACAACTAATTGCATCCCATTCACTTTAAAAATGGAATTAAAACCTCACTGGCCCACTCCACCGGCATCCCTCCCCCATCCAACACTCTGTGACACAACTCCATATCACATCAATCTAGAATCTCCACTCGCCACGAATCATCGCCAGCATAACTCTGAGGGTCCAAACCCACATTACATTTTTTCATTTCTCTATTGCCTTCAACACTTCTTCCCGGCGACCCTCTTAAATGGCCCTTCCACCACATCCGCTTCCACCTTCTGATCCCACACATTCTCCTCATTCATGATTCTCTCCATATGCTGTTCCAGGACTCTGCTCTATCTTTATCCATGAAATTCAAAAATTTCCATCACTTCCTCTCATACATTTCCCCTTTAAACATCTCTTCCATCCTTTTTTTTCATTGTCTTCACTATCTTATATACATTGTTTGGATTCTCTCTCAACTCCACGAGTCTTATCTGCCTCCTCCTTCATAGCTTTCGCAACCACATTCTTGATCGCTTCTTTAGCATAGCTATAGATTACCTTATTCTCGTCTGTACCATTTTTTCATATCTTAAATGCATCCTTTTTATCGCTTATCGCTCCCTCACCTAAGAATTCCACACCCGTATCTCTAATGTCTCTTCTACCTTTTGTTTTCCCACACACTTCATCACGTGCCTGTAACACCCCTTCTTTAAAGACCCCCACAGTCGAACATCAGTCCCACAAGCTCCCCAACTATCATCTCAAAATTCTTCTTGTTCTCTTTTCAGCTCCATACTTTCCTTCCTCTCATGCACTACATTCCTCACCACTTTTTCACTCTCTTATCAACATTGTAACACAGGGCCGGTTTGCTTGTTTGCATTCTCCGGAATTACATTAACATTCTTCAAATATTCCTCTGCTAGTACACTAGCACAAATCAATCTCTGTCTCATTCCTCACCTGTCCTGAGATATATGTAACCTCTTAATTTCTTCACTTTTAAGCTATCCTTCACTTTTAAGCTATCTTGCAAAATTCCAATTATTTTTACTATTCGGATTAAATCAATGTAGCGTCTTTAAGTCCGTGTGAGTGTATTTAGAAGGATACCCATACGGGGGAGCATGCCCGGGAGGGATGGCTTTAAGGAATAAGACAAAAGGAGAGTCCAAGGGACGTCGTGCACCCTTTTAAAACCAATCAGCGCATGGTGGCACCTGGAACATATTATACTGTAGTTGCCGTAACAATTGTTTGATTAAGCGTATGCAAGTACAGCCTGTGCAACACTGTTACACAGGTATATCGTGTTTCGGTTTTATCGTTGTATTTATGCCGCTGTCTACAGCATGCCGATTGAATTCATTACACATCGTAGCGATGGTTCTCATCGTTTTTCAAACAATGATTATCAGAGTGTAAAGTAAATTTGGGGCCTTTTTACTTTTTATCCTGAAGTTCTGGCCCCAAAAGCCCAAACCAACCACCTAATGTTTCAGGCCTTCCATATAATCATTAACTCCTGTCAAATTGAAATGAAATTATACATACATAGTCGTACTGCTTTCTACAGAAAGATCCCAATTTCACCTGTTGATATGTAAATATATGAATGGGACCGTTTCTTTTGGATAATAAACTGATATCCAGAGTGAAGTGAATTACATTGAATGTCAATGTAAATCACATTCAAGATCCTGCTTTGGCCCCGTTAATAAGGACCAAGCACGAACAGGTCTTTTAAACACTCCAAAAATGAGGGGCAACTTTTGAAATCGGACCTTTGATGCCTGACAATTAATCTATAGTTGAATATTAGGATTTTGATCAGTTCCAAGGGGAATGTTTGTTGAGTTGGCAGATAACGTGATGTTTGTTTGACATCAGTACGCCGTATTACCACTTCTAGTATTAGCAAACAAGCATCCAAAATCTTCATGCTGCCATTTTGATGTGCAGATTTTATTGATTTAATAATTGTGTGTTTAATATTGTTATGACCAACACACACACACACAAAAGTTGTAAAACTCAACTGATTATCCACCCCCTTAGACTGCTTGGCCACCTTGTCACCCAGTCACCCATAGTGCAACTTTGCTACCAGCGCTAGTCTCTACTTGACAATCTGGCCCTACACTAGCTTTTGGCCCACTCTGTCCTACTCTTGTGCTCAGCCACCATGCTCTACTACTGCTTGGCCACCTTGCCTTTTCTTGCTTGGCCATCTCGTCCTACTCCTTCTTGGCCACCTTACCCTTCTACGCTTGCCACCTTACCCTTCTTTTGCTTGGCCACCTCGCTAACTCCGCTTGCCACCTTACCCTTCTTTGCTTGGCCAGCTTAAACCCTTTTTTTGCTTGCCCCTCATCCAACTCCTGCTTGGCCACCTTACCCTTCTTTGCTTGGCCACCTCACCTAACTCCTGCTTGGCCACCTACCCTTCTTTGCTTGGCCCCCTTACCCTTCTTTTTGCTTTGCACCTCGCTCACTCCTGCTTGGCCACCTTACCCTTCTTTTGTCTTGGCCAGCTTACCCTTCTTTGCTTGGCCACCTATCCAACTCCTGCTTGGCCACCTTACCCTTCTTTTGTCTTGGCCACCTCACCTAACTCTGCTTGCCACCTACCCTTTCTTTCGCGTGGTGGGGTGCGCACCTGTACCCTTCTTTGTGGCGGTGGCCAGGGCGTCGGCGCAAGCTGCCGTGCGTGGCCACCTGGTACGGGCCTTCGGTTTGCGGTGTGGCCAGCTCCCTTCTTTTGCTTGGCCACCTCATCCAACTCCTGCTTGGCCACCTTACCCTTCTTTTGCTTGGCCACCTCACCTAACTCCTGCTTGGCCACCTTACCTTCTTTTTGCTTTCCACCTTAACCCTTCTTTTGCTTGCCCCCCTCAACCCCCCCTCTTGGCCACCTTTCCCCTCTTTTGCTTGACTACCTCGTCCAATACTCCTGCTGGCCACCTTACCCTTCTTTTGCTGGCCACCTTACCCTTCTTTTTTCTTTCTTTGCGTGGCTACCTCGCCCAACTCCTGGCTTGACCCACCTTACCCGTCTTTTGCTTGGCCACCTTACCCTTCTTTTGGGCTTGGCCACTTACCCTTCTTTGCTTGGCACCTTACCCTTCTTTTGCTTGGCCACCTTAACCCTTCTTTTGCTGTCTTTGCTTGGCTACCACCTCACCCCGCCCAACTCCCCCTGCGTTGGCCACCTTACCCTTCTTTTGTCTTGGCCACCTCGCCCTTCTCTCTTGCTTGGCCACCTTACCCTCTCTTGCTTAGCCACCTCGGCCCTACTCAGGCTTCGAATTACCCAGGTGCCAACACATGCACAGTTGCATGTAGCTTTCTCTCTGTGAATATAACTTTTGTATCCTGCAAGCATTGTTCATGTAAGTTTAACTTTGTGAATTCAATACAATATGCAATTTTTAGCTTTTTCGATAGAAAGTCAGGGAAGCAGAAATGATAAAATTTGAGCCAACGTCAATAGTCCCCTAAAAACCCGAACGAAAGAGATATATCAGTCTTTTCACACAATGGGCATTGCTCTCAATGGAGGTTTTGTACAGGTACTTGATGTGAATCGTTAGAGATGAAACACTGGCCTAAATTAACAGTCTGATCACAACTTTGCATTTAAAGAATGTTTGTCTCTAATGGATTCACATGACTACCCATACAGAATCGTTCCATTAGAAGCAATGCATTGTGGCAGCTACTGATACTCGTCTCTTGTCTAACGTACCAGAGTCTGTATGAATAAAGGTTAGCAGTACGCACCAATGCCCATGTGTGAAAAAAACAAAATTAGCCTGTGCATGTAAATTTTAACATTGTGCATGAAATTTTTTGAAGTTCATGCACCGGTGCATGTAGTTCTAATTGTAATTCGAACCTGGCCCTACTCCTCTTGGCCACATTGCCCTGCCCTTGCGCGATACTTTACCCTACAATTATCGGCCTATAGGCAATTCATTCTTTTTAATAAGTAAAACAACAACTCTTTCTTATGGGATTAATTTCTAATCTATGAAAGAATAGGGTACTTATGATTTTATTGAGGCACTAACTTAATCAGAAAGTCTAAAGAGATTTATTAAATCCGAGTTTTTGCATGGTTTTAGGTGGCAGGTATATACATTCTCTGCAGTGATAAGTAATCTTAATAATAATAAAATTGCCATCTTTGCTTGACATTGTATAGGACATTAAGCTACCACAATTAAATGAGGCTTCATATTTTGAACATCACCGTGTCGTCTTCTAGCCAATCATTTTAAAAAGTACCTCAGGTTAATTTAACTCTTTCTTCAATTTTTAAACATTCCTAAAAAAAAGAATCTTTCATGAAAAAAAAAGAATACTTTCATGAATTTTAGTTGCTTATTGATAGTGCCTCTTAGTGTTATTTCACCAATTCATTTTTAAATTTTGTACATAATCATAAAACCATTGGTATTGTACAAAAATCACATTCTTGTTTATTACAGTGTATGGTTCTTTTGTGGGAGCTCGTAGTTTCAAGTCGGAACTTCATGCGACCTTCACAAGTCTGTGCGATGACCCCAACAAGGCGGTACGGGTTACACGGCATGCTGATTCCACGAGGTAATTAAGACTCGATTTCAAGGTGAAGACAGGGAGGCCAAAACTTGTGCAGCTGTCCTCGCCTTCTAATCGATGTCATCATATTGTATTCCGGCATTGATTGTTTGTCGACAGCCTTTAGTATGCCATTTTGTTGGAGTAGGATGGGTTTGTGAAATGTTGTTTGCCTGTGAAGAGCTGGAACGAACAATAAGCACTCTTGGAATGACGTGGTTGTTATACACGGGTAATAGTGACCAAATGCAATTGAAGTATCCTACCAGGTCAGTCATTAGTTAACAGCAGCTCAAGAGATACAAAGGGAGTGAATATTGAAGGCTGGACTCCATTTTAACATATCAAGATTTAAAAAAATATGTCTTTAAAGGGTAATGGCCTAATCGCAATAGCCTTGTCCCCAGTGACCCGAGTGCTAGTCATTTTAAAATACTTAACGGTAGGAGGTGCTCTTACGTGTATCAGACGGAGACTCGACTAAAGCTATATCGTGTCACAATACACACATAAATCTAATGACCGTTATTGGAATTACCCTGTTTTTCAACGGGGTTAATCTACTAACCCTGACGGATTTTGAAGTTATTGAAATCTTCAAATTCAGCATATTACCTAGATTTTTGAACCAAGGTTTAAGAAGAGGTGATTTTGTTAATGTCACTTGACCGATTCGCCAATGCATGTACAGTTCCCCAAATTACCATTGGAAATTCCCTATGCCCAAATTGAGCAGGTCATGTCCTACCCCCCGACAATCTGCCCGGAATGTTTGTATGGGTGGATCCAAGGGTCAGTTGCGGGGACAAACAAGGTTGATGTATCCTGCTAATCAAACATTCGGTGGGTTAGCAGCACAGGAGTGAGTGTGAGGGGATGTGTCCCTCCCACGGAAAACTTTGAATATTGACTTTGACAATATATGTTCTTTCTTGTTTAAGGTTGATTAGAATAATTGCAAGCTGCTGGGCCTTGTTAAGCAGATGTGGCTTAACAATAGAAGCCCAGAACAACATTTAAGGACAGGTGGCAGGTTGGGGGGAAAATTTATAAGTTGCCTCCCGCATGCAGTGGTGTGCAAACTTTTTTTTTTTTAATTGCGATTTTAATCTTTAGTCGTGCAATTGTTTTATTTTAAAAATATTTTTAGAGTGGGGAGGAAAGAGATAGATTAAAAAAAACAACCTTATACAAAATGAGAAGGATAAAGAGGGGAAGAATCTCTTTTTGCTTGAGAAGGATGTTGAGCATGTTTTTAAGAAGGGCTTTTGAGTTCGTGGTGGGAGGTTCGAGGAGGCGAGGACGTCTAAAGAAGACTTGGCCGAAGCAAGTGGAGGAGGAGATTAGTAGGGTTGGGTTGAGTGTGGGGAGATCATTGAAGCGGGTGAAAGTGGAAGGACGGGATAAGGGCGGGTTGCTGCGAGTGTGAGGTGAATCCAGAATCCAGCCACACTCGTTCACGAAGGACCAAACCGTCTTTTACCGTTTGGATTTACTACTACACTACTTGGACAAGTGGAAAGATGGTTTTGTGATTATAACCCTGTCCATTAGCACAATCTGTGGTGGATACATGCGGTCCCACGAGGGCATCACCTATCTACGCATGGGGGTGGAATTGATCACTATCAGGGGAATTGAAAAGAAAATCGGTTTGTCCTACATCTCTCTTAATTTGGCACGTAAGATGGTTTTGGGATGGTGAATTGGTTAAGATAAATTAGGTACCGTATGCCTTACGAGAGGAGTTGTTAACTAGTTGGTCAAAATCCGTGTTTCTACTCCCATTAAGTCTTTCCTGTGAGACTGGAGAAATAAATAAAATTCATAAATGACTAAATATTAATAATTAAATAATCATAAATACGACACTCATTGTTTTTGCAGTCATTGAGCTTAAATTGAGGTGTGTATGCAAAGTGTAAGTTTTTACCACACCACCGAGGAGTGAATGACAAGTGTGGGGTGTGTGTGCACACACCCAGGTGCGAAAGATTGAGTGGGTGCATGCGTTTGTCACTATAAGGTGTTGGGAGTATTAGATAAATTGTAAGAGCAAAGTGTTTTAGTGGTTACAGGGAAATGTGTTTTGCTCATAGTTTCCTACCTCGTAGAGATAGGAGCTTTGTCATCTTAAAATTAAATCAGTGTTAAAGGTGCAACGAGAGATTTCAAGACACATCAGAATTTTCTGTGATATGTAAGTTTTCAATAGATTAGACACTCATATTTTGCCTACATTTTTATATTTGGCTACAGAAATAAACTTAAAATGAAAACTAAATGTATTTTTTATATGCTTATATTTAATAGAAAACAAGGCTAATTTTGGGGTATTTGCTCCTAAGGGAAATTCACAAAATTAATATCAGTGTGTCAAATCAGAATTTATCACATTTTTAAGGACAAACCTTTTTAGGACACCTAACCTGTTGCCCTTTAAGAAACGTGGCCAAAAAGTAGTTGTTTAAACTGAGATTTGTCGCCATCTGTAAACAATTCTCACAAGCCTGTGCCGGATCTTATCCCCTATCTATTGGCATCTAAGAGAAGTCAGATCTAACTTGCATTTTGGCGACACGGTTGAAAAAAATTATTTTTTAGATGTGAAAACAACTAAAAATATTGATCAATGTATGATTTTAGGGTACTATTACATGAAGTTTCTGATTTTGGCCCTTAAATGGTGAAAATCACAAACTTTGTGAGATATAGATCCTTTTGTTTGGCCAATTTGGCAAAATTGGCCCTTTTTGAGTGACAAAAATGTTGACTTTCTATTTTGGAATACTATAATTCTACAACAAAAAATAGCCAGTTGTTTATTTTTTTTTAATTTAATGTTACTTATTCACCTATCTTGACCAGAAAATTAGGTTTTTTGCATTGGTTCAACACTACCACCTGTTTTTTGGTTTTGTTAGAGCTTTCTGACAAAGGTGTACGTCGGAGTGACAAAAAATTGACTCCGCAAATTTGAGTTTTTGTCCAATTCGGACTTAATGAGTCATAATGACACAAAGGTATACCCTAGAGATATCATTTTTGTGTCAATTTTATTCAGGAATGCCATAGCAAAACATAGGTATAATTTGAACAGAATGCTCTTACTAAGAAAAATATATTGCAAAATGTTTACCACGACCCTAACCCCTTATTTTCTTCTGCGGCGATGAAAAATTATTTCGGGATTTTGATAAAAAATTCAAACTAAAAAAATTCCAGGGATTATGGATTTAAATATAACTTGTTCTGCCCATACACCGTCCCCTACACCAAGTTCATAGTTATTTAGACCCTAGGACGCCTCGATTTTTTTAGTTGAATTTTGTTGATCATCAGTTTTTTTGCTTCCGGCAATAGGTCGTTAATGTACAAAAGCATCTATCTCATACCAAATCCACCACCTAAAATACCAGCAATACTAAGCTGGCTTAGGATCAGAATGGTTTCAAAAAGACAGTTAGTTTAAACATATTCCAAGGTAAGAATACCTTACTTATGTCTACTATGGTTATAAGTGTTTGCAGGTTCAGTAAAATTATTGTTATTCCTAGTTTTAGATTAGCATGTGGTCTCTTTTTCACTATTCGGATATCATGGAGGTTGTATTGAGGTTGTTAGCATTTAAGGGGGAGGGAATTTGGACAGTTCTATGCCGATTTCAGTTTTCTACACAAAATTCACCCCAGAAAAAGTTGTTTTCATTCAAAATTCTTGAAATTCAGTTTTTACTCATTTTGTCCTCCAAACGTAAGTCAAAACTTGAACGCTGTCCTAAGCACTATTATTTTGATTGCGTTTACTTGGCAGCGTAATTCCATGTAATGAGCAAATCAGAGATACTGTTGTAGAACGGTGATGTGGTTTATACAGAGAAGCGCTATTTTGATTGGTATTGGAGGGTATCTCATGTTGTGTTTTATATTGAGCATCAGAAAGATTGTATCATAGGTGGTAACATTCAGGTGCATGCAAAGACAACTCTCCCCTAAAGGATTAGAGCTCACAGGATTCAGATTTGCACGTCCCCTATATATTTCTTAAATTGAAAAATTAGTGCAACTTTATTTTGGAAACATAAATTGGATTTGTCCCTTCTTTAGATAGATGTCTTATAGAGATGGAAGCCATTATCGAGAATAGGTGTTATTAAGGCATACTTTAAAGGGTGCATTTGTGAGCCTAGCACATTTGTTTTGGGCAATTCCACGGTGACGTCCCCTTTGTTAACGGCATGATGCATTTCTAGAGATTTATACCTGTAATTTTAAAACTGGAGTTTCTAGTAGAGTTATTATGCTCCTACATTTAATCCAATATGAGGTACACTAAGCACCTAACTCTAAATGATCAATTAGGAATATGGCGGAAGTGTTGCAAATTCAACATGTGTAACAACATGAAGTTTCCACAAATGGTAACGTCCTGTGGGACCAACCTCATTTTGAGGTGTTTCTATACTAGTAAGGGGGTTATCCCATACTTGTATTCAAAGTTAGGTAGTGTGTTGCTGTTGTCTGTTACCATTATTTAAACAGGAACATGAAGTTTGAGGTTGAATTAAAAGAGCTTTTGTAATGAATGTGTCAAAAAAATGCTTGTCCATTCTCGTAATGTCCATGACATTCACTTCTAAAAGCTCATACTATTTATCCGTTTGGGCTCCTAGAAATTCATGCTCATGTTACACATTATGACTGTCCACTAACATTGACACAAGTAAAATTAACATTTCAAAAGCATTCTGTTTATTGGAATACCTTTGGACTATAGGTTGGGATAAAATGTACGTCCATGACGGTGGAATTGCCTTTTTTTTGTTATGGTTCACGAGATATCCTCAAGCAAGGTTATTTCCAAAATTTTCAGTTGATTCTAATGTGGCATTGATTTGTTTTGAGCGAATTAGTAATATTGCACTGGCCCATCTCAGACAGAAAATGCAAAATTAAAATTCTTATAAGAGTAGTTCACATTACAGCTAAGAAGATCTAAACGCCCGTTACTATATTTGGGCCTAAGGGTTTCACATGATATCTAAACTAAATTCTTGAGGTATAAATGGGGCGGGAATAAGGCTGCTGCAAATCAAAAAATGTCCCCACTTTTTAAATGGTGGATTTCATTATCTAAGACAATTTAATGAACTAGTTCTAATGAAATACCAATTGTGTCATGGACGCAATGTAAAATTGCTCTGTCTGTAACACAGTGGAGGTCATTGACCTTAACAGAAGAAAGCCTGAATATTAACAGAAGAGCTTTAAATTGCCAATACATTCCATTTCCATGGGACGTATTTATGGCGTTTCTTCAATACTGACCGAATAAACTATGGTTGGCTTTGAAAGAATTAAAACCACCACTCCAGAGACTTGAGATGAATGCTGATGGGTGAAGTCATAGAACCTAGTCAGAAGTAGCTCAATGACTAGATGTGGTTTGAGTACAGTGGTAATGGAACAAGTGCGACACTTTTTGATGTAGGCCTATGTGGAAATTGATTTGCTGGCATATAGGTGTCAAAAAGCACATTTTTTGGATCACACAGGACGTTCTGAATGGGCCATTTCAGGGGTGTCTATTCTTCCGTGATTCGTCCCTGAGATTGGGGGGTAGGTTTTGTCATTTAGGGAAGAATTTGAGATTTGGTTGTTGAAACCCAATGTAAAATGTTGGAAAGATGGTTGATAAAATGTGGCAAAGACGCGGTGGAATGGTTCTGAGTGGTATGGAAGAAAAATAAGACACCCTGCTTTGGGTGTAGATGGGTGTGGCGCGTGGGTACATAGCCATTCAGGCAGATGGGAAAATATTTCATTAATCCACTCTTCCATGTAAACTGAATTATTCTATGAACTTCATCTTGGTAGGGTGAAAGAGCATGATTGAGGTCTGGTACTCTGTAACTTAGCTGACAGCTTATGAATATTAATGTAAAAATAAATAATGAGCTCAATTATTTTCAATGAATATATTAGTTACTTTACCATTTTCAACCCAATGTTGGGTGATTAACTTCTAATGTGGAGGGTGGAGGAAGTGGGGGGCTGGCACGTGATTTGAGCAATTTTCAATATTAAAGGGCCACTAGTCACTGCTCTACCTGAAAGAGTCGCAAATTTAACATTTGCAGAGGAATAGCTTACACTTTGTAGGCAGGGTGTATAATTCTCATAAGTAACTTTATCCAACTGACAAACTGATAGAAAAGGAGACAAAAACAGCAACATTCAAAGATATGAATCTCCCCATTCCATTACGTGTTGTAGTAAGTCTCCAATGGGACAGTAGTAAACCTAAAATATCGATTTGTCCGTAAGTAGGGCTGCTTTGGTTGTATTATTGAGGATATGGTTAGGACACGTTTACTGTTACAGTGATGCCCAAAATTGCTTTGGTGATTTTTGATTTTCTGTTAGGAAATCACGATAGTGCCTTTAAGTAAGTTTTCTTGTAAGCTATGATCACCACTTGAAAAAGTGGAGGGCCCCACAATACCTCCTCCCTCACTTTGTTGTTGCTATCCGTCCTATTACCCCGTGCATTTCCACGACCAGTTCTCTGCCAC
The DNA here is from genome assembly GCA_023653785.1 of Ophioderma brevispina. Taxonomy (NCBI): domain Eukaryota; kingdom Metazoa; phylum Echinodermata; class Ophiuroidea; order Amphilepidida; family Ophiodermatidae; genus Ophioderma; species Ophioderma brevispina. Next base: position 820 of record JAMKCH010028919.1, on the reverse strand, counting down.
TGCTCTACCATCCTAAACATTAACAGCCAATGATTGCCACTTGTAAGGGTGATGGAGCTGCGGTTGGTGTTGTTACTTCTCTGATTGTATGAATATTAATAAGCTATTTTCATATTTGAAATAAAATTGCATACTTGTCTGGTGCGTCTAATTTACCTACAGATTGCTATACTCTGTAAACTAGAAGTACAAAGTAATTTAATTGATGCGCTGCGCAGCATTTATAGGCCTTATACCCAACGGCGCATAGCTCATGCTTAAATCCATGAAATGCGCGTGTTTAAGAACAGCGCATGATGTACGAAAACAAAATAGATCTCTTACACTGCATACCACAATACACCAAAAAGATGGTCGTATAAGTCGACATACCAGGCATCCGTGTGAGGACTTGTGTGGAAAGTTTATTGATTACTGTACTTCTAGGTTGATGGAGTATAGTTGCATTCATTTTTTGTCAGTGAACACTGAACAGCAACCAACCAAAAATTACGCATTTAAATTGGCTTTCTCTTTCAGGTTGCCAAGTTGTTGGGTACCAGTATAACACAATTATGGAGAGCTGAATAGCTTATTAAGATGAATCATTAGGAGTGAGTATAGTACGTATACCAGTCGTGTGAATGCAAGAAGGTCGTAAGTGCAATAGAGGCCATTTGTCAGCAATTCCTATTAAATAGATATTATGCAAGTTGTTGGTTAGTGACCAGTGGCAACGTGAAAGGGTTTCTTAAGGTGATACAGTTGCCTGGGACGACCATTCAGCGCCAAGCCTCAAAGAAAGATCGAAAGATAAACGTAAGTCATCCTAATACATGCA
>JAMKCH010028918.1:0-44706 GCA_023653785.1 Ophioderma brevispina | reverse complement strand
CATTCCTCAATCTTTTACCCTCAATTTTTGCTTCTCGATCTGCATTCTCTAACGTAGCAGGGCCACGGCAGGTGAAAGTATAAACAAGGCCTCTAGCGAACAAAACACATGCCCTATCACGGGACAAAGGCAAATTGCGACTAAAACATTCATGAATCGTTTCCCCTCAATTTGGCATTCTTTTGCATTCTCTAACGTAGGCGGGCCACTGCAGGTGAAAGTATAGACAAGGCCTAGAACGAACAAAACATATGCCCTAACATAGACCGAGGCAAATCGTACTAAAACCTATGAAGTTTTCCCTCAATTTTGGTTTGAACACGGCCTATAGGAATGATACGCAAGTCCCGATCCGGGAAAAATGTGTCATGTAAAAAAGTTTCCAAATAAGTTAATTGCAAAACATCTGGGTGGTATGGTTTCTGGTTGACTGAGTTTGTGAATTGCTTACTTACTTTCTTTTTCTTGAGGAAATTTGTGCGTGTGGTTACTGATCATGAGAAAAATATTCTAAACAAAGTTCCAAAAAAAGGATCATTTTAGAAAAAGCCACATAGTTTCGTGCAGTGCCAATGTGCACATGAAATACAAACGGAATTTAAAATTTTTTCCTACTTTTTTTTTATCTCGTTTACGGATAATGTGGTTAACTTTTAACCACAATCTTAGTGTCTCTTGACTGGGGAATGGAGTGTTAACTATGGTTTTTTTTTTGTTTTTGTGAACAGTAAGAATTTTTAAGTTTGTGTTGTGTAAAAACGTTATTGTTGGTCTAAATAATCAGTGTGCTGTGTTCATTTCTGTTGTATGAGTTTTACTTGCATTGACTGTACTTTCGTTCTTGTTTCTTGAGTGAATTTGTGATTGTGGCTTACTGATCATGAGCAAAGTCCTAAAACAAACAGAGTTCCAAAAGAAAGTTCCAAAAGGATCAGATAAGCCACATTTTTTCGTGCAGTGCCAAAGTGCATAAGATAACCAAACACAACTTAGAAATTTTTCCTAAATGTCTCCTATCCGTTTTTTACGGATAAGGTGGTTCAGTTATATTTTTAGCTACTTTTTGGATTGAACCAAAACATTATAAATATGCGCAATATCAAAGTTTGGTGCAAACCTCAGCCCATCTGCTAGCGTCATCAAAGTACCGCCCGGTAGCCATCACACCACCCGGGAGCCCATCACACCCCCCGGTAGCCATCAATCTTTTGTAGAAAACTGTCCGTCAAGCCTGGTAGAACCTGTTCTCATGGAGCGTCTTCCCTGGTCTCAAAGAGGAGAATGAACACCAAAATATACTATTTTGATTTAGTAATTTTGCGGCTACTTTGAAATGCAAAATAAATTTACCTAAAATTTGAGCAGGGGTTCGAAGAACAACTAAAAGAGAAAACTGAAATGAGTAAACAGGGGTTCGCCGGTCTCTCTAAAAGAACAACGGAAATGAAATTACTTCTGAAAAAAAAGGTACATATGTGTACGTGGCGAGTAGAATCACACATATCTAACTCTATGTCAATTTCGTCTACTCCGAGTTGATTGTGATAAATAATGTCAAAGAAAACAAAACCCAAAATTCCAAATTCAACAGAAAAGAACAAATATTTGGTTTGTTGTTTTAGGTATTAGGTCGCCGATGTTCGAGAAGTTTTATCTATTGAGGGTTGTCAAATGCATAGGCTCTTACATGATAAAGCAGTCCCTTTTCTTGGCACAGGGTACTCCACACGCTTCACACTCAAACTTGGAACGAATTTGATCTCCACTGTCAGACACGATCTTGTGGTCTAAGCAGTGTCTGCAGCAGGTAGCCTAACCTTCTCCTGTTCTTCCCAATCTGTGACGAACTGCCTGGGTTTATAGGGCCAGGAGGGTGTGTCCTATTGATGTGGTACAGGTGCGAACCAGGCATCAGGCCCATGGCTATTTCTAGGGTGGAATTTTGAAATGGCGAGGGAATGGACTCTTTAGTGTTTTCTTTACGGGGTGCGGGACCGTCTGAATTAGAACGATCAACAGCATTTGGCTTGCCAAACCTAAAGCAATCCAGGCGTTACGCGGCTAATTGTTAACCAGGAAAAATAAAATCTGAGTCCACCATTATGATTCGTCTTGCTACCGAGTGATATGCACGTAGTTGATCACTTCTGTCTACACCTGCTTAAGTTCTGTGTGTATCCAACGACCGGGGGTGGGGCCTTGATTTCATGGGTTCTCATAGGTTGTACGCCATATATACTTAAATTTTCTCTTGATTGTTGTCCGGCGTCAAGGAAAGATGGTAGGAAGGATGGATAGGACTGTCCAGATACTACCGTTCTTTCCATACGGTAAAGGTCAGATCGTGTTTTGCCTAGAGTAGAATGTCCCGCTCTCAGTCTGCGCTAGGCGGGCGATTGGGGGCTTTTCTTTTTTAAGGGCTTTAGCAACCCTTTCGAAGCCCACTCGATGGCACCCGTAAGGTATGTTTTCCTTGTTGGGCGATCCTTGCACCAAGCACGGCGGTATAGAATCTATCCGAAAAGATATGGTGCCATCTAGGTAATGAGTGTCGCTACCCGTTAGTGATCTCAATTAACTTTGTCCGCAGGCTTATTGATAAGATGGGTACGGAAAATGGGCCTCCTCTTTCCTGCTTCCCTATCACTCTCTGACTTCTTTCCTCCCTCCTCCTTCCCTTTTACTTCAGTTATGTGTTCCCATATATAACCGGAGGCAGACTCTGCCCTAGCATATATGTTAAAACTGCTTTGGTAGGCTGAGTGGCATGAAAAACTTGTGAAATCCCGATTTGAAACCGTTATAGCGTATCATGGCTCCATCTATTGCCAGTTCTCTCGCCAATTGTATTGTTTGCGGCAATTTTCTAGGATGGTTTCCCACACAACTTTAACGGGCCAATGAAGGGTAGCGCGCATTTGTTCGTACTTTTCCTTTTTTCCTGGGCTGTTCCCTCGGCGCCAAAAGTTTCCAGTGCATCGGCGATAGGAAAAAATTTTAGCCACTTGGATTATTTGCTCAAAAGCCCCCCCCTTTCCTCCTCATTGTTCTACCTATCAATTCATTTCTGAAGGCCGGTGGCTGGACCAATAGTAAAGGATATTTTAAGCTTATTAGGCCCCCATGATCATGAGTATGACCGACAAGCTCTATCTTTGCGGAGTCTGTTTCATCGATTTATTTGGGATCATTTATAGCAAGGATCTCCGTTAGCTTCATTGATTACTGATTTGTGAACTCGACTGCTCAAATGAAGAGAGGATCGAAAAAAATTGTAGAATAATCAAGTGGGGTCATTCTACTATGTCTTGTAAATGCAGGACTTAAGGGTTCTGTGGTCTGAACTTACGAGTACGGGTTTTGGTCATATTCGGCAACCGTATTCATAGTATGGATGATGGTCGTTTCGATTTTCAGGGCATCTTCAAGGGTAATTATCTGGTCTGGTTCAACAAATACCTTCTTCCTGTTGGGTCGTGCGGCCGGCTTGCCTAGGCGACGTGCCGCCCGGGGCCGAGGGCGTGCGGAGGCGGGGCGTGCGGCGGCGCTTCATCTTCATCATTTGAAGCTAGTGCCTGGTCTTTAGCAAGAATTACGTCATCAAGAACGTCTACTAGCTCTGATGAGTCATCGGTATCCAAACTCCCAAATCACTATGGGTTTTTAACTTCCACTTTGGGTACTGTCAATGGACTGTTCACGGCCACTCCCTATGTCACTGATCTCGTTTTGACTTGTGGTTGGGGAATCGTCAGAAAATAGGAAAAGGGGTGTGTAATTGGGAAGTGACTAAGAGCCTAATATTTCGGCTGAAAGAGCTTGCATTAGGTGTTTTCGGTCTAACTATTGTGCGGCTTGGTTCTAGCAGGAGCCCGTGCGGTATGACTAGAACTCGGCATGCGTTGTGGTGATTGGTCACTGGCACATACTCTAATCGGAGACTGAACGGTAGGACGTGCTCTACTGGGACTGATCGGTCTCACTATAATCGGCCTTGGGTGTGGTGATTGGTCACTGGCCACGTGCTTCTCCTCGGGACTTGCGGTCGAACGTGCTCTATCGGAGACTGCGCGGTATTACTAGAAATCGGCCTTGCTTGTGGGGCTTGGCCTTTGGCATGTGCCCTATCTTCGGAGACTTGGCGGTCTGACGTGGTCTACTCGAAGAAGAGCGTGTCTTACTAGGAATCGGCGTTGCCCTACTCGAAGACTCTTGTAACTGTGTAAGGACCTGAATTGTACTACTAGGGGGGGGGGGGGGGGGGGTGGCATTGCTTCTGTCATGTTGGGGCAATGCTAAGTCTCATGAACTTTTGTGGAGGCCGTGTCCTCATGTAGTGGAACTGTCAGTCCTGTGCATGAGGGCTCTGCGATTGGCTTTCCGCAGTGAAAGGGCGGTTTTTGGTCCTTTTTTTCTTTCTTCACCAACCTTGTTTCTCCCGTGATGCACTAGTTGCGATTCAGCTGCGGCGGCGGCCGCCGCTGCTGCAGCCTGCTTTTCAGAAAGGCGGGGACTTACACGTTAAGCCTTTTTTGATGTTTGGACTTCTTGGGAGTTTCAGTATTGATTCAAAATTTATCATTGTCTATTGCGGATTTAGCGTGGATTGTGTTCTTGTTCGCCATACTAGCGGAGGCTAATATCATTGCTAAATTGATGGAAACCTTCCTTCATAGTGGTTCAAGTTCGTCTTGTAATAAACGGGGTCCACGTCATCATGTTGCTAGTCAACACTACCTAAACTAAAAAAAATATCATTAGGGGCTATGAAAAATTTGAAATCCTACTTTTTTACAACCTAAAACACCTGAAAGACTACCCAAAACCCGCGAAACAAACGGGTCTACGATTAGACGGTTCGTCAACAAAACTAAAAAGTATACTAAAAAATTTTGACCAAACATTAGAAATCCGCCCAAAAAAAACTACATACTAAGAAAAATGTCCAAAAGTCAATGTGGTTTTTCTGGATGGGCTCCAAGATCGTGTGGATACCCTTTGTCCGATCTTTTTTTTAATTTGACAGGGGTCCAGAGACTCCCTCCACACCGAGGTGGGGGTTCCCGGTTACTGCCGGAGGACCCGAGCCATGGCAAACAGATAGCACTGGATTACATGGCACCAGTGGCATGACTCACCGAGGAGTAAGACCGAATTTAGCGGTTCATCCTTAAATCATCCGGCATCATGTCCGTGTTATACCCGCCAGGATTGTCGCAAAACCATGGCCCGGAACAAACGGGCTCAAAAGCTCGGCGCTATCCGAGTATGGTTTCCCCCCTTTTACGCGGGTTTGAACTCTTCTCTTACCGAGTACCGTAACCCTATCGCAAAAAAACCTGGACCGGATGACCCGGCCTCAGAAGATCGGCGATACCGATTATGGTTTCCCCGCCTTTACGCGTGTTTGAACTTTCTCCCTGGAAGGAGCCCTACGTATTGCGCAAAAGAACCATGGCCCGAATGACCGGGGCTCAAAATCAGGTTTGCCCGCTCTATAGGCGGTTTAGAACTCTCCCTTACCTAGCGGAACCATTTTCTCTCGTGGGAAAATGCCCCAGATGATGCCTACCAAAACAGTCACCGGCATGGTCCGGTTAATACGGTCCGTGTTCAGGGTGTAAAATCTAACCTCTCTCTTTTGCCCATTGGTAAAAGCTGTCTGAAAAATCGATCAAAAGCAATCGTGCTTTTGCGTGCGCTCTCCTCAAACCAATATATGCGACCTTCGCCTATCCTGTTTTTTTCTATATCAACATCACCCCTCTTATATATATACGTTCTGGTCCGAACCAGGCCCCAGCCACTTCAGGCCGGCTTTTCTGGCCTCTGCGCATGTTACATTTTGTACACACCAATGTAACGATACCGAAGCGTCCTAGATCAAAAATCCAGATTTTCGCATACGGCACCAGTCAATTTTGAGCTCTCCGCGGAGAGCCGCTCTCGGTTTAAATCACCCACTAGCGGGAAAACACGGGGCTGCTTGCTAAAAAAATGTTGGCGCCAAATACATACCCTCTCCGGCGAAAAAATAAGGGGCAGTGGCCTGCTTGGCTTCCACCAAAAATATTCGGCCGCGTTGGGCAGGGGTTTTTGGGCAGAGAGGTTAGGTGTCTTGCGCCAACTTTTGTATGAGCAGACGGGGCGTTTTCCCACTAGTGGTTGATTTTAGCGAGAGCGGTATACGCTGAAGAGAGCTCAAAATGGACTAGTGCCGTATGCGAAATCTGGATTTTTGATTAGGGACGCTGTCGGTAGCGTTACATTGGTTGTGTACAAAACTGTAGCATGCGCAGAGGTAAAAAAAAAAACCGGCCGTAGCGGATGGGGCCTGGTTTTCGGCGACCAGAACGGATATATATAAGAGGGATGGTGTGTCTGACGTGAAAGATCACCCTAGATCCAATGGTTACACTGTACAGGTGAACAATGAGCGGGAGAGCTTGTACTGCCCACGCAAGAAAAACCCGCCTGTCGTGGCTGAGCCTGTCGTCCGCCAGAACGTATATATGGGGGATGGTGTGTCTGATGTGAGCGATTCACGAGAGCGAATAACGGTAAGACGGGAACATGACCCGCTTCCTTGCCCTTTACCAAGAGATCACCCAAGCTCCACTAGTACAAGGTTGGGTGAAAAATGACAAAGTCAGAGCGGACCGTTTGGTACTGCCCGCCAGAAAAGCCGGCCTGTAGGGGCGGGGCCTGGCTCGGGACACCTCTTAGATATATAAGTTCTGGTCCACGACCGAACAGGCCCAAGCCGCTACAGGCCGGATTTTTTACCTCTGCTCACGCTACATTTTTGTACACAACCAATGTACCCGCTACCGAAGCGTCCCTAGATCAAAACTCCAGATTCGCATACGGCACTTGTCCATTTTTAGCTATCTCCAAACGAAGAGCCGCTCAGGAAAATCACCACTCGTGGGAAAACACCGGATCTGTGCGTAACAAAATGTCTGGCGCAAAGTGCACTACCCATATCAGCTGACAAATACTGGTAAGGGCCGAGCCGGCCCTGGATCAAACCAGAACCCACTTACCGAATAAAGACCAAGGAAGTCGGAGGCGACGTTGAATTCCGGGTTGTAGGGTTGTATTTGTCGTGCTAAGGATGCACATCAAAAACAACCCTAACGGTCTAATTTTTAGACTGGATTTAACCCTAAAATTTACACCCAAAGCTTAGCATTTAACGTAAGCCGGTGCCGGGGCCCGGCTACTAAAGCTAAGCCTTTGGATGAAATTGAGGGTTTTAAAAATAGTCTAAAATGCAAAGTTACACCAAAGCTTAGCATTTAACGTAGCCGGCCCCGGCAGCGCTTTAATAAAGCCACGGCAAAGACCACCCTAACTCTCTTACTTTGGACTGTTTTTAACCATCAAATTTACACCAAAGGTAGATTAACGTTTTTAACCTGGTCACGGCAGTGCTTTTTTTTCCTATAGGGCTTGCGTGATCTTCCTTACGCAAGATTTCCTCACGTTTTAACTATAGGCATTGCGTGAACCACTGCGAAAATTGGAGGGGAAGCTTAAACTCACTTACGCGTAAACATTTACCTATATAGGCCTTGTGAAATTCCTCAATGTCGCCGTTGACCAAATAGATTTTGTTAGAATTCATGTGCTCTAGTTACATTGAGGAAGCTTCTAAATGATTTTGGGAGGTTTTCGTCTCTGTGGGACCACTTTTGGTTTCTCATTGCATCTCGTCCGGTTTCCCCGCAGAAGGCCTGACAACGCTTTCTCCTTGCATCTCGGGACCAGTTTCCCGCAGGAGGCCAATGCTTTTAAATGCATTGGGACGTCTTCCCGGAAATGATGCGATGCTTTTAAAGCCTCCTGGGAACGTCATTCCCCGGAAAATGATGCGATGCTTTTAAATGGCATCTGGGACGTTTCCTGGAAATGACGCGATGCTGTTGATTGCACGGGGAAGTCTTCCCGAAGAATGACTGCGCTGTTTTGGAATGCATCTGGCGACGTCCTTCCGGAAACTGACGCGATGCTTTTGAATGCATATGGGACGTCTTCCAGGAAAATGACGCGATGTTTCGCATTGCATCTGGCGTAGAGGACCTACGTTACTATTCCTGTCCGGGAAAACGTCCGAGATGCATTCCAATGCAAACAATTTGCAAAAAAAATGGCTTTCAATGCATTGGGCCGTTAACCAAAAATGTAAAAATGCTTTTAAATGCATCTGGGCCGTCGGCCGACAAAACTACCCGGTCCGTGTTAGGGTTAATACTTAATTGAAACTGAAATTGACCCTTTTCTGTAGATAGGCCTAAAACTCACTTATTCTTGATTAAAAATAAAATGTCCCCGGGCCCACTGGCCGAGGAAATGGACGGACTGACGGCTAAGCGGTAGTGGTTTATTCCAAATTTAGTCATCAAACAAGATTCTAATTTCTGGAAGATAATTTTATAAGTAGTTCAAGAAAGAGTTGCTCCCTAAAAAGTGTAAAGGTTCATATTTTAGGGGACTACTGGAAATTCAATCCGTTTGCTTTCTTATTGATACAATTTTAGACTGGAGCAGGTTGCCGTCCGGGCCGTTTCTTTTAACTTTAGGGCTTAGAGGGGAACCATAACTTTTAAATAGAATAAAATGAAATTTAAAATTAGGGAGAATGCGAATTTCAAAATCAACTTAGAGCTGGATTGGCTTTATAGGCTTATCGCTAAAATGTTATGATACGAGCTACTTGCAGGCGGTGGGAATATTCCACCTGCCCTGGAAAGTTGTAACTTGTATTCGATGATAATGTTGTGGGCAACTGCGATGCGACCGTGTGACAAAACCATTAGTTGTGGAGTACCGCCGATCGTTATGGCGAATCGGGACCTGGGGTTTGGATGATGTCATCAGTCAACAATAGAGGATACTTGATGACAAGGTTAACTGGTCGGCCCCTAGCCGGCTTGTGATATTCCCGACGTTTAGTTCTGCCTAAGCCTAACTTCCATGGTGCAGGTCGATTCGGTCCCAAAAACAGTTCGTCCCAGTCAGTTCGGGACCATGCCAATTCGGTCCCAGTCAATTTGGTCTCACGATGGTTCATTGGTCCCACGTCAATTCGGTTCCATGCCAATTCGTCACAATGGAAAAACACGTACATCGGTCTCAGTAAAAATAGTGTCAATGCGGCCTCAATCCGTCAATTCGGTCCCATGCTAATTCGGACACAAGGGAAAATTACGTGCTATTTTATTCTGATTTTTGTAATTTTAATCACCCTACCAAAAATTTCTTTCTTATTCCAATTTTGCTCTACAGTCTTGGGAGATTACTTGGGGTATGACTAGAGTTGTCCCGGGGGATCCTAGGATCATGAACAAGCTAACCCAAGATAACCCAAGCTGAGACCAGGATGTCGGGGTTCAAAACAGACCATGCCCAAGATCAAACCAAGACAGGCTCTTGACAATAGGCAATTTAAACATAGTGCGTGTCACAAATGTTACATGACTTAGGACTCTTAGAGCCCACTTATCTCATTACTCCCATCTATTGTGCTGTGTTTATATGGCTGATTTTAATGCTAATTACCTTTTAAGTCCAGGCTGCCACTTCAGGGTTGGTCTGTGTGAGCTTAATTATGAACTGGTCTTTCAGTACTCTCCTTATGTGCGCAATCCTATGTCAGGTTTCAACTGACAATAGATGTATTCTAGTATGTTGAAAAGATAACATAACTAGCTACAGCACAGTACACTCAGACAAACAGGCACAATATAATGAGCAAAATCTTTTGGTTCCAAATTTGACTTTAGTGGAACAGAGTTAGTGTTTGACTCTTGGATGGCACAAGAAGAAATTATTGAGAAAACTATTGATGAAATTATTCTTTTTTTCATTGGACTTTGATTTTCAGCATGAATTATGAAATCCACGAAAGCAACATGTGGTAGCACACAATCCATCAGAGCCAAATTTATACATTTTTAAAAATCAGTAAATCTATTGCATTTTTAATTTAAGGCATATAATTAGCGGTCTTTTTTTTCTAATCACTTTCCCATATCAAATAAGTATGTAAGCTGTCGAATTAAAGCTAAAATTAAGCTTAATAAAATGGGCAAAGCTGTTTAAAAAATATCCATTTACATTTTATAGCATCTCAAAGTAACATGCAATAATTTGGATGCCTAGGTAAAGTATATGTCATCAAAGAACTCATCATAACTTTCACCCTTGATTTTTATTTAAAGTATCTTTCCGATTGTTGTGAATTTATAATTTGGATTATGTTAAAATCCAAAAGTACCCAGTGTTAGAAATTCAGTTTTTGGATTAATTTAACCCAAAGAGGCCAATTTTGGGTCCAGTCAATGGTCATCAACCATTGAAAACAAAAGGATTAAGAAACACCAGTATGTTCCACCGTTTGTTTTTAAAAAATTGTTGTTTTGAATCAAGAGCTGATCGGCGGTCCTGGCATGCTCACAACAATTAGCTGAAAAACACCTAGAATCATCTAGAACCAACTGGGAAACAACAAAAAAAAAAAAAAAAAAACCCACAAAAACACAAAAAAAAAATAAAAAGTGTCACCAAAGTAGCCCAAAGGGGATATTGAAAGGTCCCCATCAAACACAAATGAGCTGAAAACAATGGGAAAATCCATAATTTTGAAACCAAAGTAGCTAAATCGGGGTCCAGGCAAGGCCCCATCCAATATCTTATTGTAGCACCTAGCCTATTGCAAAGTAGCTATGTAAAACCAACTAACCTTTTCAGGAGAAACACCTTAATGTCAAAGAGGAGTATCCTGGAAACATTGCACACTCAACCTGTCCTTGATTAGTTCCTCAATAAAATGTTTACAGCAATTACGTTTAATAGGATAAAAACACCTCTGGAGAAAACTCTATTGAACTACTTGATTAAGGTACTTAACTACTCACCTACTAATGATTGAATGAGGCTGGGGAAGTGATCGGGTTAATCAAAAAATCGTCTGGCGTAGGACATGGAGTTATCCAAATTTCCACCCCAGCAAACTAGGAATTTAGTAGGCGCACACCCAAAACACACCCAAGATTCTATTGTTAAGCGTCTGTGTCTCTACCAGAATTCTGGCCAGGGTAATGTCTTGGGTAGATATTTTTTGATAGGGCATTTCTTTCTGCTACTTTTGTGTGACACTGAATCAGCTTTTTGTCTTTGTTTTTCAACCACTATCTAGATCTTATTGTCACCGCAGAACGAGTTCGGAATGGGGACTATGAAATGAGCAGCGTCCGTTCGTCCGTGTCGTTCGTTCGTTCGTCCGTGATAAAAATGTTTAACCCAGTTGTATACGATTTATCTGGAGTCCGTAAGGGCGACAATGATGTCACTTGGTGAAAGAAGCAGGTGATGAGTTCTCGACTGATTAGATTTGGGCCTAAAATATGCTAATTCAGGATCTAATTTGCTAATTTATGAAAATTTTCACCAAGGCTTGTGTACAAGTTTTCTGGAGTCGTAAGGCGTATAATGAGGTAAACTTGGTGGAAGGGCGTTGGCTGGAGAGTTCTCGACTGATTAGATTTTGGGCCATATTGCAGAAAATATTAAGTATGCAAAATCAGCATAATTGCTATATTTTGAAACGGTAAATTGGATACAAAATTCCCTCGCTGCATGAAAGCCTATCATGGTGCGCCATCTTTTTTTTTTTACCAATTTGAAAGTAGTGATCTTTGACAGCTTAGACATGAAAAGACCTAATTACAATATGCCCAATTACGGATCTCTGAAACGGTACATCGGATGGGCGAAATCCGTCGCTACATGAGACTACTATGTCATTGCATTCTTTGTTGAATCATAATTGGGTGAAAGTGGCATTTGGGGAACTAAAATATGCTAATTAAGTGTCTAATTTGCATAATTAAGAAAAGATGTGTACAAGGTTATCTAGAGTTCCGTAAGGGGTATGAAGATGTAAACTTGGTGAAAGGAAGCGGGTTGAAGAGTTCTCGACATGATTAGATTTTGTGAGTATTTGACTAATTAGGTATGCAAATGAGCTAATTAATATGCACAAAATCCTGTGTCATTCAATTATTTTTAAATGGTACATCGGATATGCAAAAATTCCTTTGACTGCATGAAAGACTGTGGTGCCCATCTTGTTTGCCATTTGAAAGGATGTGATATATGCGGCCAACGGCTTAGGTATGCAAATGAGCGAAGTAAATATGCGTAATTGCTGTATCTCTGCAACGGTACATCGGATATGCAAAATCCCCAGCTGCATGAAAGACTACTAAGCCATACATCTTTGTGGGAATCAGAATTGGGTCAAAGTTGGCAGTTGGCCGTAAAAATATGAAGCATCTAATTTGCATAATTAAGAAAAAGATTGTATACAAGTATCGCGAGTTCTGTAAAAAAAAAAAAAGGTTTGCCAATCTATGATGTAAACTTGGTGGAGGAGGGGTTGTTGAGTTCTCGACTGATTAGATTTCGGGCATATTTTGTACAAATTAGGCATGAACAGAGAGCTGATATATTCTTGAATAGGTTCATCAGGACTGTTTGTAGAACAGTATATTGTAAGTTTCATCTAACTAGTCCAAAAACACACAGATTTTTGGATAGTTAAAGTGACAGGAGATGAGATTTTTTTAGGATACAAATTCTCTCAAATTTCACAGAATCGGTTGTAGACCACTACCGAAACATTTAGAAGGTGTATTGACAACAAGTGCAAAGAAAACCGCAAACTGTTTTGAACTGGCATGCTATCGTAATCGTCGGCCTATAGAACCATGCTTTGACTTTCTGTCGTGCACGACAAAAATACTAAATCATCATATTACTACTAAACGACGGCGTATTCGCTTATCATTTCAGGTGTGATCTAATAATGTGGTAGCTTCCAAATATGCAAAAAAACGGGGTTCGACAAAAATTGGGGGCGCTCTTTCTGGAAAATCTCATGTCTCTTTAAAGGAAAACCAGTATAACAAGAATGTTAAACAATATACACTATAAAATAATATGACCCTATCGGTGGTTTCATAGAAAATGGAATTATGTTAACCCTAACAATTGAATTAAAACCATCTAGCTGACCATGTGCGATTTAAAAATCGCGCTAGTGTATAACGGGTTATGCGATACGCCCGGCACGGTGCGTCATACATGCCATAGGACATATTCCATTAAAAAGCATCATGTGTGAAGACGCGTGACGCTATTGTGCCTGTATCGCATAACACAAATACATATCCAATATACCCTAGCGCGAATTTCAATAGCGCATGGTCAGACAAAATGTTTTAATTCGTTTTGCGTTAGGATATTCCGTTTCTCTGAAACCACCCATAGCGTTCAATAATTGTTTTATAGCGTATATTGTGTAAGTTATTCTTGATACAGGATCTCCTTAAGATGAAACCTTCAAATAAAATGAGCTGATTAAATATGCAAAAAAATCAGCGTAATCGCGATATTTTTGAAACAATAATTGGATACGCAAAATTCCTTCACGCATGAAAGCCTATAATGGTGCGGATGTCTATTTGCTCTTTGAAAGTACGTAAATATGCAGTTTAGGTATGCAAATGAGGCTAATTAAATATTGCATATTGCTGTTTTCGTATATTGATGCATTTACCCTTCAAAATCTTCTGTGTGAGAACCTACAACCTTGCAAAGGAATTTGATTCAGTAGTTTGTTTTACATTACAATAAACTAGGTTAGCACCAGCTGTGTTCTTTGGCAGTATATGATGAGGTGACATCAATGTTACAAAACACAGTTAGCACCTGGTCTACGACATGTTAGGGAGCGGTCATTATTTATGCCGGGGGATGGAGGATTGCAACTTTTTTGCGGCAAAATTTTCGAGTTCCCCCCTCGCTTTCCGTTCAAAAATTCACGTCCCCTTGATTCATGCTGATTTCCCCAATTTAAAAAGTTCAGATTCCTCTCCTCTCGTGATGAAAAAATTTAAAGTTCCCCCTCTCTTACAAAAAATTTTCGGGTTCCCCTCAAATCCTCCATCCCCTGGTGTAAATGATGACCCTCTGCCCTTATGGTATGAGAATATGCCAACGTTACGCTTCAAATAGCATTATCACGCCTGATTGAGCGAGAATTTTAAGGCAAAAGCCCAAAAGATACTCACGCATACTGCCCGGCGTTGACGTCACATGTCAACTCAGCGTTTGGGATGTGTGTGGTGTGGTGGGAGTTGGTGGTGTGTCATCGACTTATAATAGGAAGCTTTCTAATCCCACTATGGGTGTGTACAAAACAAAGAAGACTCATTATGCAAACCCGGGGGTGCTACTCCTAAACCTCTCTTACTAAATCTTATAGGGACTTTCACTTAAAGCCACTATCAGTGCTTTGATAAATCGATAAACAAAAAATCATCAAAAATCGATTTTGCATGTCTTGAAACTAGTATTGTATTCTAACATACCCTGCACGTGATACGACTTGACCAACTAACAGCCTGATAAAGAACAAAATTTGTTATTTAAGTCATAATGTTCCAAACGGACACTATTCTACACACTAATTGAATGGAGATTCGAATCTTGAACACTGCCGTGTTTCAAATCCTTGTTCTTCTGTTAATTCTTTCATTTGGAAAAATTACTTATGAGAATTCTACAGACCTATCCTTCACTTTTAAACGATTCCCTGCAAATTCAATATTTTCAACTCTGCTCGAAAATCACTGAAGTGTCTTTAAACCCACCATGGAAAATGTGTGACTCCAGGGTGGTGTTAAAATGAAGAGGGGGAGTTATCATATTGTAATTCCAGTATTGTTTCCTCCTAACGTCTCTTATTTATGCGCATGTTGGGGACTTCTCATAATTAATATCTCCACAGTGGGAAAATGTGGTGATCCTCGGGTTGGTGTTCAATGAAAGAGCGGGAATAAAATACTAATGCAAAACGGGGGTTCTACCCTAAAGTGTTTCTTTCTTATGCTCATGTTGGGGACAAGATTAATTCTCCATACACGAATGTTGTGACCCCTACGGTGTTGTCAAATGAAAGAGTGTGGGGGAGTAGTAGTGTAAGGCTGACCTTTCAAACAGGGGGTAATGATGCTAAATGTTTTGGTATGAAATGAATGCTAAAATGGTTTAGGTATGGTTGGCCCCCATGATCAGCGACCATTTGTGAAGCGCTTAGAGGCCAAGTAGCAGAAGGCGCTTATAAATCTCTGCTATTATTATTATTATTATTAATTATAGAATAATATGCAAATCCGGGGTCTACGACTCATAACTCGTCTCTTAGTTTATGTCCGTGTTGGGGACTTTTCATGAATAATCTCTCTACACATATTGAAAATGATGTAGGTGACCCCGATGTTGGTTTAAAATGAAAGAAGAGAGCCATGCCAAACGCGGGGTGCGAACTCTTTTATAATGTCCTTATTTAATGCTCTGTGAGACATTTCTATATATATCGCCCAGGGAAAATGTTGAGACCCCCAGGGTGGTGTCAAATGAAGAGAAGGGAAATAGAGGGCTAGTGCCCATAAGGGTTAAGCTTACAAACTGTTATTCTCATGAAACTTGGTGGGTGGGTGTAGTTGGGGCTAGTAAGATCATCAAAGGTTTCAAACAACTATTTGAAATCTGCTTGCACAACTTCTTCGGGAACACCCTGTACTCATACTTGCACTCTGTTGTGCAGCTTTTTTGTGCATCAGCTATTTGCAAAAGCAGGCGAGACTTGTTGTTCTAGAAGCCGCCTTTCGTTCCGTTTCTTGCCATTCTTCATTTGAAAAAAAGTAACTTAATGGCAATTTTACAGACTTAGTATCTTTCACTTTTAAGCTATTCCTACAAATTTTAATATGTTGATTCTTTCGGAAGATCGCTGATAGTGTTTAACTCTATAATACTTCATCCGGCTGAACTAATGAGTGATTCATACTTTTCTGCATCTATTTTGCATGCATATCGCGCATCCGATTTGTACGTTCACGATTACAGCTGCGGCTTACTGTCGAATCGCATGTTTAAGTACTGCGTGAAAGCTATGACTCACTCCTTAGTTTCAGGCCAGACAAAGTGTATCAAGGAATCACAACTGACCATGATGGACTTCTGTAATGAATGACTACTTGCCTCTATGACTCTCTTAATATTGTCACCCCAGAACCAACCTACTGGCCTCCTTTTTTGCATAACAACAAAAATGGATACCAAAATTACGAGTGCATAATTAACTGCCCCACAACTGTGGGTTTAAATCACAATTTATTGAAATATGTAATGAACTCAATATTCATAACCTGTCAAAAAGTATACAGCAACACCCCTCATCATGCTCTATCACTGTCCATTTAGGAAAAGTTTCAATTTCTATTAGGTTTTAGAGCGGATTAATGAAATTTTTTGAAAATAATGCAAATGAGCTCACTTTTTATTCATAACTGTCCAAAAGTATAGCAGCGACTGCACTTGGATTATTCAATGTTCCATCCTGGCAGGCACCCATCTGCAAATTACTAGGAAAATCTACTGACAGAGTCTCTGGTTAAAATTATGGTCCCAAGTGACTACATCATGCTTATTTTGCTGATGGGCGCAGCTCCGGCAACATAGCACTCATGTACGTCACCAAGGGACCATAGGTTTAAACCAGAAGTTCTAAATATTTAAAAAGTATGTAGCATTGCATCTTTCAAAATGACCACTTACATCACTGCTTGAACTATAAGAATTGGTTAAACATATAAGCTGTAAAGATGTTTTCATATTTTTATTACATGGCTGAAAACTAAGCCAAAAACTACTTTTCCACTATTTCCATCACACATATACTGAATTCATAAGCAACACTCAAAAAGTACATATTTTTAATATTTCAAAATTACGCTGTAACCTCACTGCTTCAAGGAAGTATATAGTTACAAAGCAATTATTATAATTGCAGATTAAATTTTTATTTCATGAACTGAAAAAACACAGTGTTGGAGCCAGTCCGGACTCATGAGTCCGAAGCCGAGTCGAGTCCATCAGCGTTGAGGAGTCCGAGTCTGAGTCCATCGGGCCTGAGTCCGAGTCCCCGGGGGCCTGAGTCCGAGTCCCATGGAACCCAGTCCGAGTATGAGGTCAGTCCGTCCAGGTTCTGAGTCCGATTCCAGTGAGTCCGGAGTCCAAGTCCAGGAATATTGTGGCTTGAACTAATTCAGACTCCTAAATAGTGCTAATTTAAACATCATAGTGGGATTGAAAATGCTTTGACAGGAGTTATGCACGACCTCATGTAAGTCCAATCAAGCAACACATATGGATTACTTTGACCAATTAACGCACTAGAAAACGAGGTTGCACAACATTCCTCTGCTCATGCATACCATGCTGTGCTTTGTTCGTTGCCTTTCCAAAATAATCAGCCTGTAGTTACTTTTTTCAAATAACAGTTATTTATGGTCCATGTAGTTTGAATCACAGTTAAAATGTAACCTGACGTGATTGGACTATTAGTGAATGTATTCAGTCACACCTTAAAATATGTTTTCCCCAAAATACGGTAATTATATTTTAAAATCATAGAAAGAGACATTTCTAAATTTCTGAAATCTATTTTACTTTACAACATTTAAATTTAAATATAGACAATCAGAATCTGCTCAATTTCAGGGCCCTTTTTTTGAAAATTCAAGTATCTACAGAACTCTAGTTTCATGTTAACCTAGTGCATCTTATATAACTTGCGTCCCATAATTGGGCAATTACGTGAGTATAAGTTTTTCACATACAAATATATTCATGTAGGAATCTAGATAGCTCTAGTAGTTGCATACCTATAGTTAAGGTTGTTGGGTGGTTGTAGGCCCACCCATGGCAATAATTGAGCCTGTGGTTTAGAGGGTCTTAACAGTTCATTCCGGTTCAACCCTCTTTTATGCAACTACATGTAGCTGTGTGAAGTTTGTGAGGCTGGCTAGACTTAACACTGAAGGATTTGAAGCTGTCTTTGAATAAAACTGCTAGGGAGTTGGGGAGGGATGACAACACTGATATGATACAACCGATTATGAGCACAATGATGCTGACAGTGATGATGACAACGACAATGAGAAATCATACATTCCTTATGTGGATGTAAATCTTATACATCAATTTACAATTACACTCTTGACAGGCGCGTAGCCAGCCCCAGTGGTTCTGAGGGGGCAATTTCCTGGTGGGTGCAACAATATTCCAATCACAAGCAAAGCTTCCAGGTCGCAGGGCAAAAGGAATCCTAAAAAGGGCTGATTAACATAAAATCAGTGTTTTATTTCCTGACTTTTTCCTTCAAAAAAATATTTGTAAGAGGGGGCACTCTGCCCCCCTCTGCCCCCACTGGCTACGCACTGCCTTAGCACATGTTTACTTCCTATCAATAAGAAATTAAATATAAGGACTAAAACTCAGGGCCCCATTAATTCCAGAAACTTGTTTAGCTAAACGCAAATTTTAGCTTAAAATTGCCGTAATTTAAGACTGCGTTAAGCAAACGCGTTAAATATTTTTAACCATTTGCTTAATACTTAAAACAGAAAATTAACCACAAGGAACCTGATCATTATTTAAGACGCTAACTTGAGTGCATAAAAGGCTATGTGTGTAATGGTTTGAGCGCACAAAGTGTATTACGGCTTTCCGTAGCGTTTAGGCGTGCCACCAACTGGGACGAAAAGATTACACCATTGGCTGTTGTCCATTGGACAGTGCAATGGCAGTGTACTTGACAAAAAACAAATTAAAACCATGCGCTTTTCTTCTTAACCTAGCCCCGTACCTAGTTTAAATTTCGATGCATTTTGGACCAGAGTTAAAATTGTGTTTAACTTATAAACTCCTTTCTGGAATTGCGTCTACTTAAGCGATACGTTTAGTTCACATATAAACGTTCGCTTAGGCTTAAAATGCGCTAACACCTTTTTGGAATACGGGGCACCAATATGTCCATGTATAGACCATAGTTCTACAACAGTGTAGAATACAATCTGAGCCAGAAAAGAAAGTTGTTCTTTTTGTATAAAAAATTGAATAAAGGAAAAACACACATGTAATTTACCTGTCACTCAGAGGGTATTTGATCAATCCCCTTAATGCATTGCAATATGTGCCTATTATATGTACTGTACTAAACACATGTCACTAAGTGGGGATAAAAGTGGTCAAGAAGTTAGGAATCACAAGACATTTCATAATCATGCTAAAAATTCCTCAAGTAATAGTTACTTTGTGGGATAGAATGAGTGTAAGCTAGCTGCATGCGTTTAGTCCAAACAGCAGGTGAGGACACTAATTTCTATGTGAACAGAGTTGTCTTGAATAGGTTTCGAGCGGGGCGTGTTTTAAAGTTAAAAACACGCATATAGGCCTAGTGTGAGTAGTTTTAAACCATCCTCAGTATAGGTCTTTTTTGGATGTATGGGATGGTTCGAATATTTAAGTATTGAATTTCAATTGAACAACACCAAGATTTAAGGTTTTGTAAACAATGGATAGTTCCATTACCTGTGGCAAAGCAATCAACCGCATCGTATGTATACAAAGCGGGCAGAACAGCAGCTGAAGGATTGCCCAGTGAAGGCTCGCACGCCATGGGTAATCGACAGTTCAATCAGACCGACCGATCACAGCGCAGCACGATCTCAATAAATCGCGACGTGTTCCAGTCAACGCATAAGTTGGCCTACGGCCAAGAACGATGCACAGCAAGCTTGGTTGTTCATGGACAAGGGTCAAAGGAAGACCCGCAGCTGATGGGATCGGGAAAGAGGCCCCGAGTAATGTCACAACGATTAACAGTAATCTCGGTTTTCAAAGAGAAGGAGACATAGTCCCAAGTAAGGGCAGTAGTAGACTTTTATCAAGGCTTTGATGATTTATTTATTGTGCGGAGTCACCCCTCCATGGACCGCTCAAAGTTCAGTCGTTATCAAAGCCTTTTCGCAACTATTTCCTTTTATTTGTAGTCTTGTTCACGACGCTCTGCCTATGTCCCTTTTCGATGGTACATCCCCCATATATAATAAATCATGTAAATAGTGAGGACCACCCCCCCCCCCAACGAAGCCTTAGCTGAGCACATGCAAACCTCTGACACAGGGGATATAAAAAATATGATCTCAGAAATCGAATCAAAAGGCCTTAGCCACACCACTGTTCCTGCGGCGCCATGCACCCCCCCACAAACCCCACCCACCACTCCAGGGCCTTAGGCCAGTGGCCATGCAAAACCGTAAATGAAATGGTATCATCAGAAATATTATATTTCATACCATAATGTGCACGAATCAATTCAACACAAACAGGGAATATCTCCATAATAGACATTGCTTGCTCCACGAATCGCCACAGCGGGGACCGAGGCGGAGCCGTGCGTCTTGTTCTTTCTGTGTTTAATACATTAAGAATTTCACAATCATGAAAAAAATATCTTGAAATAACATAAGAAACCGTCAGTACAATCTGTACAAGGCTGTCTGCTGACCGAGTTGGCGAGTTAAACCGCAAACACTGTGTTGGACTCCGGTACTAAAATAGTATGGACTATAATCAATTACGTTTGGTTGAAATTACAGTGCTTTACGGTAGTTCGAGGCGATATAATTCAGATTCAGACTGCTTGAACAAGGCTATTTTCTTATGTTTATTGTTTTTCGGGATATTTTCTTCCGAAATAGACGATCGTTGATTGGTCAATGATGATGTCATCGTGCGCTTAAATAGTTCCTAGAATACGGTTTATTGGAAATGATCAATACCATTCAATATTGGGTTGGTAACCGATTCAAAACAAAGCGAAACCGGGGCGAATACAGCCAAGATGCCTGATGCAGGCTTACATTCTAGCTGGAATGCTAAAAATGGCGAAACACTTTTGGCTGTGTAAAAACGGCACGGTGAAAATTCATGGTGGAATTTACATGCATCGTTTTGTCAGGGCAATGTGTAGATGTAGGATCCCGGTGTGGAATTCGAGCTGCTACACGTACGTAATGTGCTGAATAGATATTCATGAGAGTAGTTGAAGCTACGGCTACGGGTACTGATGTGATTCGCTTATATAATGTGAATTGTACAGTCATTGCTAGTGAAAAGGATTTGTATTTTACACGTAGTTTAATTGCATCGTTCAGCCATGGTTTGGTCGAAAGTTTAGCCTTAAATTGTGCCGTAATAGGTGCCTGTCAAGACATGGTGAGTTCCCGAGGTAAGTTCAAGTCTAGGATAGGAGGTGCGTGTCCTCTAAATTCTCGGCGTGAAGGACATCGCAGGATAAGGAATGGAGGACGCCCTCTGTAGTTCTCATGAAAGCAGATGAACTTGAAACATTCCGCATTTTAAAGGGACATGCCCAAAAGTTAGAACTTTGCCAGTTTTCAAAAAAATCCCACTTAATTAAAAATTCCCTAAAAACGGTTTTAGGTAAAATTATAATCAGGCTTCAATGGGTAACTGAAATTTCACAATATGAAACCCTTTCCACCCCAAGAACCACGATGCCGCCTTGCAAGGATGGTGCGTTAATTATTAAGCAACTTATATAATGGTGGATTCTGGTTCTTGAGGGGGAAAGACCTCAGTTTTGCATTTTTGTTTTCTGGGGGGCCTGAACAATAATGAATTGCATAAAACAACAACAAACATATTACATCCATACAATGCCACTCACTATTGGTGAAGGTATGCTAATTACAAAGGCCCTCAGTCAGAAGCCTTTAATGGGCACATGTTAACGACAGGCTGACCTTGCATGCTCTGGGTATCATAAATAATACTAAATACAAGGTGATGTATTGTTCAATACAATGGTGATGAAAAGCTATTGAACTGTGCCATGGGATGTGATTATTAGCTCATAGCGCTAGCTAGCTGCTCATGATATAAATAGCGCGGTCTGGGCCATTGTGTTTTGTGTATTTTTGTTCTTCAGGTTATGCTTTTGTGTGGAAGTTATATAATGCAAATATCAGTAGCATAAGCTAATGGGTATTTTGGGTATTGTTATTAAGGGCATGCCTCGTGTAGCCTATTTTAGCTATAAAGGACAAAAAGAAATTTTTGGGGGGTTTTATTTATTACGTCACTTACAAGCTCTATAACAAAGGGAAGCTATGCAACACCTTTCTGTTTCTTCAATGTCAAGTAATAAATGGTCATCGGAATGGAGGTATCCTCTAAGCTTTGCTTTTTCCAGAGAGCATGCCCCGAACTTTCTCAGACTTTGTCATTTTTTCTGATACAAAGCTATTTTGGGGATAAAAAAACAATTGAGAGATGTTAAGTAGTTGTTAAAACACAAAATCATAATTGATGGTGAAATCTAACTATTATGATTATAGAGGGCCTCACTTCATTCCTTATCGGCGATGTCCTGTGAACTGACTTCATTTCTGCTTGAATTTTGGGATGTTCGCCACAGTCACATTTGCGATGGCATGTTGATACGCGGGTAAGGATTCATCATTTCAATTTATGTTCAAATCAATTGTAAAGGTCTGTGAGTGGCAATTTTGACTGGTCACTGCAGTACAAATATTTGATAAAATGACTGACGTATGCCTAGTCTAGTCTCATATTCAGTGTGTTTGTGCAGGGGAGGTGGGAATAAATTTTACTAGCCTTAATGGGGACTTTTATTTCTGCAGAGCAGGGCTACAAATTAGCCCATTCTGCATGCATATCACACATACGTACGGACTCACGCGCAGCTGCAGCTGTCAAGAACTTCGTCGATTTTGCTTGAATCGTATGATAATTAAGCCGTGCAAAAGATCGATAGGTAATGTTTGAAGGGCGACGTCATCGATATTGGTAAGTATCTGAAAACGTTGTCATCGTTGAAATTGGGCGGTGTACGATGACGACTACTGTGATTGGACACATTATGCTTGCACTGGGTAATACCAATTTGCGCAAAGACGCCCTCGATCGGGTATCAAGCCTTCGGCGTTAGACACTCGCCTCGTCGCGATCGCGAGTTGGTGGATAAAATGCGAGGCGTCTTTGACAAAGACTAGGGCAGTAGTGAATTATGATAATGTAGTGTCTAGAAGCAGTTAGTTTCTATTACAACTCGAAAAGAAAAAAATGTTTGTATAAGTAGGAGGGAGCTTCCTCCTTTACAAGGTGATGTACCCAGTAATATTTAATGTTCATAGTTTGAACACAGGTATATACCAAGAAATTTTGTCGCTTTCATTTTGAACATTGAGTAAAATAGGTCTTACTTCAACCGTTTGCTAGAAAAACCAAGGATAGGTTTCGCCCCAGGGGGGGTTCCCCCAAGCTTTGAAGGGTTTACGGAAAGCATAGCATGTCAGACACTTAGTGTCAAGTTATAAACAGAGAATTTTCCAAGTTAGGAAAATTATCTCTCTCTCACCAAGCAATCAAGATAGTTCATAGAGGAGTACGGAGTGAGCAGGTACCGTCTTGGACCCATAATCTTTTCTTGTGTTTATACATTAAGAAATTTTCACAATCATGAAAAAAATATATTGAATACATAGAACCGTCAGTACAATCTGCTACAAGGGTCTGCGGACCGAGTTGGCGAGCTTAAACCGCAAAACAACTGTGTTGGGCTCCGGATACTAAAAAATAGCTTGCTATGAATCAAAAAAAAAAATTCGTTTGGTTGAAATTTACTAGCTTTACGGAGTTCGCTGCGTATAATCAGTTCAGACTGCCTTGAACAGGCTATTTTTTTGTTGCTCATTGTTTTTCGGGAATGTCTTCCGAAAATATAGCGATCGTTGATTGGTCAATGATGATGTCATCGTTCGCTTAAAATAGTTCATAGAATACAAGTTTATTGGAACTGATTCAATAACATTCAATTATTGGGTTTTGGTAAACGATTCAAAACACAAGGATACCGGGGCGAATACAGCAGGATCCCTGATGTAGGCTTACAGCTAGCTGGGAACGTAAAATGGTGAACCTTTTGCTGCTGGGAAACGGCACGGTTGGAAATCATGGGGAATGTACAGCACGTTGTGTCAGTGTCACTTGTAGGACTGTAGGGATCCGTGTAGGATTTCGAGCTGCTACACGTTACGGTACTGTCGAATATGACATCATGGAGTATTTAAGCTAAGGCTCCGCGTGTACTGATGTGATTCGGCTTACTATAGCTGAATTTTACAGTCAGTAGTGAACGGATGTATTTACACGGAGTTTAATTGACATCGTTCAGCCATGGTCGGCCGAAAGTTTAGCCTTAAATTGTGCAGTAATAGGTGCCTGTAAAGACATGGATGAGTTCCCGAGGTAAGTTCATGTCTTAGATAGGATTGTGCGTGTCTTCTAATTCTCGGCGGAAGGCATCGCCGGAAGGAATGGGGCCGCCCTCTGTAGTGTTTATGAGAATGGATGAACTTAAAACATTCCGCATTTTAAAGGGACATGCCCAAAAGTTTTAACTTTGCCAGGTTCAAAAAATCCCACTTACATAAAATTCCCTAAAGACGGTTTATGTAAAATTATAATACAGGCTTCCATGGGTAACGGAAATTTCAAAATCTGAACCCTTTCCCCCCCAAGGAACACGCATGACGCGTGCAAGGAGGTGCGTTCTATTATTAAGCAATATATATATGAGTGGCAGTCTGGTGATTGGGGGGAAAGACCTCAGTTTTGCATTTTGTTTTCTGGGGGGCTGAACACTAAATGGAATTGCCATAAACAACATCAACATATGGTTAAATAAATACCAAGGCCACATCACATGTGATTAAGGTGGCTAATCTACAACACAAGGGCTCAGTTCAGAAGCTTTTAATGGGCACATGTTAACGACAGCTGACCTTGCAAATCTGGGTATCATAAATCATACTAAAAACAAGGTGATGTATTTGTCAAATACATGGTGAATGAAAGCTAGTGAACTGTGCCCCTGGGAATTGTGTTTTATAGTCGCGCTAGCTAGCTTGTCATGATATTAAATAGCGCGGTCATGGGCCATTGTGTTGTTTTTTTTATTCCGGTCTGCTTTGTGTGAAGAAGTTATATAATCCAAATCTCAGTAGCAAAAGCATGGTATGTGCGGTATTGTATTAAGGGCGGCCTCGTGTAGCCTCTTTGTAGCATATAAAGGACAAAAGGCATGAATATAACAGTCAATAACAAAGCTTATAACCAAAGGGCAGCTATTGCAACATTTCCTGTTTCTTCATTAAGTAATAACTGGGCATTGGAATGGAGGAATACTCTAGATTTGCTTTTCCAGAGATGCTGCCCCTGAACTTTTCAGACTTTTGTCATTTTTCTGATACAACTGTATGTGGGGATAAAAAATAACATTGCGTATATGTTAAAGTCGTTGTAAAACACCAACTCAAAACTTGATGGTGAAAATTATAAACTATTATGATTATAGAGTGCCGACGTCTTCCTTATCCGGCGATGTACCTTGTGAAATGGACTTCATTTCTGGCTTGAATTTTGGGATGTTCGCCAAACGTCACATTTGCGTGGAATGTTGATACGCGGGTCAGGATTCATCATTTCAATTTACGTTCAAAATCACTTGTATGTCTGTGAGTGGCAAATTTTGACTGGTCCACTGCAGTACAAATATTGATAAAATGACGAAGTATGCCCTAGTCTAGTCTCATATTCGTGTGTTTGTGCAGGGAGGTGGGAATAACTTTTACTAGCTTTACTGGCGGACTTTTATTCTGCAGAGAGGGCTAAAACTAGCCCATCTGCCATGCAGCTCAATACATACCGTACGGACTCACTCGCACATCGCAGCTGCCGACTTCGTAGATTTTGCTTTGAATCGTATGCTAATTAAGCCGTGCAAAAATAGAATATGGTAATTTGACGGGCGACGTCATTCGATATTGGAAGTATCTGAAAATAGTCGTTGTCATTCGATGGAATATTGGGCGGTGCTTACGATGACGACTACTTTGATAGACCATATGTTGCAATGGGAAATACCAATTGGCAAAGACGCCTCGCTCCGCTCGGCCTCACGCCTTCTGCGTTCGACACGCCTTCGTCGCTGCTCGCGGTGGTGGATAAAATGCGAGGCGTCTTTGACAAAGAATAGGGGCATAGTGACATTTGATAAGTATGTGTCTAGAAACAGTTAGGTTCTATTAAAACTCGAAAGAAATAAAGGTTTGTATTAAGTAGAGGGAGCTTTCCTCCTTTACAAGGTGATGTACCCAACGTATATTTAATTGTTCATAGTTTGAACACAGGTATAGAACAAGAAAGTGTGTCGAGTTCATAGTTTGAACAGTGAGTAAAAGAGGTCTTACTTCAACCGTTTGCTAGAAACCAAGATAAGGTTTCGCCCCAGGGGGGGTTCCCCCAGCTTTGAAGGGTTTACGGAATAAAAGGAATAGCATGCCAGACACTTAGTGTCAAGTTATAAACAGAGAATTTTCCAAGTTAGGAAAAATTCCCTCTCTCTCACTCCAAGCAAATCAGATAGATTATAGCGAGTCCGGCTGATGCAGGTTACCGTCTTGTGCCCCTCATTATTTTCTGTCTTTATGTGCAACATAAGATAGGATTTTTTGTGGGATCAAATGACCTTATGAGGTGAAATTTCCCCAAAATGGTGCATTGAGGGATTGGACTCAAAAACACCCTCGGCTGTCACTAAGAATGGGGAGAATATATTGTGCTCCAGTACACAGTTGTTGACAACATCACCATTGCCGCATCATATGCACAACACTTTTAATCTCTATTAAATAGAAAAATACATCTTTCTATCAATAACATGAGTATCAAACTATTATCTTTTCTCATTTTGAAGAAAAGAGATTCAAAGATACCCAAACAATTCCATTTCCATCACTGTGATATATATACATATTAGTATTTCTCTTTAGGTTTAAAGTGCCTAAAATTTTGTATTTAGGGACAAACATGAATCCAGAACAACGTGACACATCTTTAAAAAAATCATGATTTTGAAGTTGAAAATTTTTTAACAATTTTGTGTCTTAGATCATATCGGTTCAGACACTGTTCTCCATGATGCCCGGGTTGGGAACAAGCAAGGGTTTTTTACCCTACTCTTATCGAACAACTGGCTGCGATTACATATTCAGGCGTGATTCTCCATTATATGGGACCGACGGATTGAATGTCCCCACAGAAGGACGGGGTATTCTCGTGGTTCATATGCCCAAGTCAAAATGAACCATGAGGAGCAGGAGGCATAATTCCAGTTTTTAATCAATAAAGTTCTTACAAATCAATTACCAGAATTAGTACCAATTAAATCCAGAAAGTGGCCCCGCCAGGGCTCGAACCGAGGACCTTCTGCAACCAAAGACAAAGACCTAACGTGGGCCACGCCTCTCCCTCGTAGGGAAAAATTTAGTGAAAAATGCCAATAAGTGCAGTCCATTTGCACTATTGCTTTGATAATACAAGAAATGCATTTCCTATGTTTTCCACATTATGTTTTTCCCAAGACCTTTTGTCTCATAATCTTATAATAAGGAAAGAATTAACCTACAAACATTGATGCAATAAAAATGAATAAAAAAAATTAAATGAATGGACAATTTCACTGATGATAATTCCACCCAGAATTTCCACTGTTATGGCCTATGGTCCCTTCGATATATTTCTAATGTGGTCATCAACGGGTTGTCACATAAAGACATAGCTGGCCAATATGTATAGACATTTACTTGTAAAAACCAACATATTTTGTCTCAAAGGTTCCACATCAAGGGTTTTCACAATACCCAAAATTGGCAACATAGGCTGGTATTCTGAAAGAGACTAACTTAAGTCCTGGGTTTAAACCAGGGTTAGTCCTACCTGAGTGGGCCTTTTTTTCCTTCAAAACATACTCAAAAATGTGCTGTAATGGGTGAGAAAATCCTCATGGAGGGGCTGTTCCAGCCTCCATTCCATGAGGAATTTTTTTCACCCATACATTTAACTTTCACAGTATTGAAAGAAAAAGGTCCATCATGTAGGCCTAATCCCGGTTTAAACCCAGGTCTAAGTTAGTCTCCCTTTCAGAAACCAGCCTAAGAGTTCATTTGCTTATTGGTTTGTCATTCAGGAGTTGCGCCAAAACAGGTTGGGTTGGGTCATGTAGTTTCTATGAGATTTTGGCCCAAAAGTATGCCTCCTGGACAATATGGTCCAGGGCCATATGGTCTTTTTTTGTTTCTTTTCATGGGAAGCATAAATAATCTGGGACATATCATTTAATGCACATGCTCCAGGAGCATATGATAAATATGCTCCTTGACGCTTGTGCATTAAACAGCATATTTGAATTAGATTTTCCAGATTATTTATGACCATATGCTCCGGACATATTGATCCTGGAGCATAATTTCAGGCCAAAATCTCACAGAAGCGTCAGGTTAAGGGCGCAACATGTCGTATCTAGGGGCAAAAGCAATACTCAAAACAGTACATATTCAAAATTACCTCTAATCACGCTTCAAGAAGTATATATTACAAAGCAACTTATAGTATCATTGCAGAGTAAATTTATTTCATGAGCTGAAAAAACCTATCTACATTGATTCAAAACAGAACCACATGCATTGTAACAGACAGGTGACGTAGCAATCAGGGGTGTCATCGTACTAGATTGTGGCGGACAATATGATGACTGAAATTCCTTAAAGTTGTTGTGTATTCGGTCCCCCCTTCAGATTGTGAAACCTTCGTAACAAAAAAAATGGGGTGTATGCGAGCCCAAAAATTGTTAGAATTGTGTCGGCAAATGAACAGTTTTGACGCCAACACCCCCCATTGAAAATGGTCTGGGAATACCCATTGTGATTTGGCAACACATTTACATTTTAAAGAAATCACTGTATGTGGCAAGTGGGACAGTAGGCCTTAGAACAATTATGGGGGGGGCAATTTGATATTGTCTCTCCCACCCCAAAATTAAAGCATAAGGGGGCATACCCCCAGATATGAATTTAATTTTAAAGTCACTCAGAGCAATGAAATACAAAGGTGAATATTAAAATGGCTATATCTCAACTAATAGCGCAACGCGCACTTTGTCAAGCGAGTGCAACAAGGTATAAAGGGGGGGCACTGTATTCAAAGGGGGATATGATGCGTGGACATTGGACTTACAAAAATGCACATAAACAAGTATTTCCACAGACTAAAAACATTAGCCTAAACAAGTATTTTTGTCTGTTTTTGCTATATAAAACAAGTATTTTGGTTAGTTTGGCTATCTAAACATGTAAGCAAGGCATTGCTGTAGTTAATATACCTTTATTATATTGCCTTTGAATTTACAAAATTTTTGATGAGTCTTGATTTCTGCTTAATGTGTATTACTTACCCTAAACACGTACATCACAATTTCATAGTTAAGAAACAACATACCCTTTTTTCCATATTTTGCTTGTTTTTGATACCCTAATCAATGTACGCGCGTACATCACCGTTGGAAAAAAAAGACGCCCTTTGACGCTTTTCTGTTCACACATCCACCGTTGAATACAAGTGGCCCCCTGGGTATGTATTAGGATGACTCTGAACGAACCTTCCTTGTATCAGTGGCTCTTGAAATGGTCATCAGGCAACTGTCACCTGAAGAGCCATTTTCAAGAGCCATGACCAAAGACTTGGCACTTGCGACATTCTTGCATTCAAACATGATTTATCTTAATCACATCACATATTCCTTCTTATAAGTAGGTTGAACCCCCCCCCCCCCCCGAAAGAAATCTGGAAGTGGTATCAATAATATGGGTAAGGTGAAAGCCAGTCAGGTAGCAAGTATACCCATTTCTGAAAAATGACATCAAATCTTCATGACAAAATTGAAATATCAACCAAACGTCTTGCCCTCTAGATCCAAAATGTTTCCGCCTCTCATAGGGTATCCATTTTATATTTAATATCTTACTTTCCCAGCGGGTTATAGTCGTTAGAGCGACGTCGAAACGACGTTGTGGCACGTCGAAAACAGGTCGAAGGTTTTTTGTTTTATAAATTTACGTCGAAAATGCAAATTGAATCAACGTTAAGAATGACGTCAATCGTTGATTTTCGACATAAATAGTGTGTAAATTTCTCAAACTCTCGACGTCTTTTCGACGTTCCAGCCGTCGATTGCACACGGGCCACTGGGTTGATAAAACTTGTACATCAATTTACACACTCTTGCCATGTTTTACCCTCCCTATCATAAAGAAACAAAATATAAGGACTAAACATCCACAATGTACATTGTGGGGGGCACTGACTTGGCCCGAATAAGACCCCCCTTTCACCGTCTCTTCCAGCTCAGGTGGCCCAAGACCCAAGCCGAAACATAAATCAAGGTTCTTAAAGTGGGCATTTCGTTGATCCACAGCCTCGCCACCCCCCCCCCCCCTTCGTACGTTTCAATCCCCCTATCTTTCATCTCAGAAGCTTCTAGGAAAGAAAAGAGCTCCGGGGGGACTGAGGGGCCTATTCTCCCAAACTATTTCCCTCCTTTCATTGTCTCCCTTATTCGCACCCACCCCCTCTGATTAACCACCTTGCTGTTCGCTGTTCGCCCACCGTCCACCATATTTTTTGCGTCGTACTTCTTCCCCTTTCCCCACTTGTTTACACCTCCTTCACTTATCCGTTTTTCGCCCTTTTTCTTCCGAACCCCCACCTCTCTCGTTTTTTAACTCCGGCGCTCATATATATCTGAACCGTTTTAGCCTTAGTAATCCATGTTGTGCCCAATCTTACGTGCAAATTCGGTGGTCGGATCGGGTAAGAAGTTTCAATTACGGCACAGTACCCTATGGGACCGGCGGAAACGAGCAAAATTGCTAAACACAAACCGCCAAGATCGGGGGATCGGCTTTCAAATTTGGGATTCAGCCTTTTTACTGGTCAGATATCTAGTGATCCAATATGAATTAAAACAGGATGTGCTGTGAATTCACGACGAAAATGCACCTTTAAGGTCCCCGTTTCCGAAAATTTTTGCCTCAGAAGCGGAATTTTAGCTTAAGATTTCAGCGCCCAAGCCTGCAAATTTCTCAAAATTTCATTCAAGCCGCATACTTTCAGAGATAAAATAAGTTCCCAAGCCCCGAGTTTGGAAATCGGGGCTGCACATCTTAAATGAAAAAGGTGAGTGCCACATGTCAGTACTGGGATAAAACTTTCAAGAAGTAGGAAGTTTAGAACTACATAACATTCATGATCATGCCTAAAAATTCCTTAAGTACTAGAGCTTTGTGGGCTACAGGAGGGTAAAAGTCAGTGTTTTTATGTGTAGAATCAGATTTTTGTGGGAAACATGACTTTATTGAGGTGTGTGAATGAAATTTCCCAGAACAGACCTGGGGGCATTGTGGGATAGATTGATTAAAAAACACACTCTGCCTGTCACTATGAAATGAGGATACAATGCCTGCGCAAGGAGCATAATTTGTTGACATAATAGACACTCTTGGCGCATATCATATACACTCTATTACAATTTTTAATCTTTTAAATAAGAAAATACATCTTCTATCAGTAAATGATTATCAAAATATTATCGTTCTCATTTGTAGATAACCGCATCATTTTCTATCAGTGTTGCAATATATTACCTTATTAGTATTTATCGATGGTTTTTAAAAAATTTTGTAAGTGTTTTTTGCTTATATTAAAACAAAAAAGTTCTCAGTGCCTACACATCTTTTTTAAAAAAACATGTTTTAAATTGAAATTTCAGTTGTGTTAACCTGTTTTAACCAATATATTGGGGAAAATGGAGTGAAAAATGACAAAATAAAAAAACTATAGGGTGCAGTCTGCAGTCCATTTTACCACAAGTGATAATTACAAGAGGTCAAGGACTTCAAGTATAGGGTCCTATGTTGCCGACAGCAGAGAGAACAGAAGACTTCCTGTCATTGCAAAAGGACAAGATTGGATGCCTGCACCAATAAACTACACCACTTATGGCAATCCTGGTATTCTCCATTAACAAGCTGAAATTTTTAGAGCCTGTGTAGAGAGATCCTGTTATATGGATCTGAGATCTGGACCAAGAAGAAAGAGGTACAGGATAGCTGGATGGCACCTTACACCAAGCTTCTTACGAAGAGTACAAAACACTATACTGGCGTGAGCACAAGACCAAAGCCACAGATATATGGAGATCCCTCCAATTTCATCTTCTGTTGCACAACGCCGCTGCCACGATTTGCCGGTCACTTCCATCGTGCGATTGACCAAGTAGTCTCAGACGTCACATGTTGGAATGACCCTGCCAA
Organism: Ophioderma brevispina; assembly: GCA_023653785.1. Lineage (NCBI taxonomy): Eukaryota > Metazoa > Echinodermata > Ophiuroidea > Amphilepidida > Ophiodermatidae > Ophioderma > Ophioderma brevispina. The sequence continues at coordinate 12,469 of JAMKCH010028918.1, read as the reverse complement.
AACAGGGGTCGCGCCCTTTAACTACATTGAGTGATTGGCTAGAGATCCAGCAGGGAGCAGGATCCATCTGACATCCCCAACCTATGAAAACAGGGACATTTTTTTGTGGCGCTACATGGTGAACAGGGGAACCGCATCTAGGCTGCGGCGTGGCCGTTAGATGATAGATAGATTAACTACAAAAATGCATTTTGCTCAGGTTTTTCCCCCATTAATTTTACCAAGACAGGACATTGTCTAATAGGACAATAATATGTAAGAGTTAACCTGGAATCACATAATTGTTCAATAAATATGAATAAAGTAGTTCACTGAAGCACAATTTCACACAATGATTAATTTTCAACCAATTTCAATGTATATTGCACTAGGATCATTATATTATATATATATATAACATCTATAATATATATGTATATATAAATAATATTTCTAATGTGGTTATTCAAATGGTGTTGTCACATAAAGTCTTAGTTTTGGCCTCAATTATATCATTTCACGTAAAAACAAATATTTTGTCTCAAAGTTTCCATATGATGAGATTTCAAATTACATGAGGCTCCTTGCATATTGAAACAGGTGTGATATTAATATGGGGTTCAATCCCAGGCCATGCAGAGACTTGGCCTTTGTTGAAATTACAAAAATTGACAATGGCTACAAAGTTCCTGTACAGAATCTGCTACTGGAAATGATTGTATTCAGTTTTACAATGTATATTAATGATTTGTGTAAGGCGTATGCCAGTGTTGCCGGATGTTCAAATCCGTTTGCGCTAATTCTCAATACAAGGTAGGCCCATTTTTTGATGACCAAATAAAAACTTAGTGGTGTTATGCGGTGGAATAGATATAAGAATGCATTATTTCTCAGATGCTGTGATAATGAATGGTATTTTGACAGTGTCAAAAGCGTAAGTTATGTTCAAATAGCAAAAAAAAATGGTGGTGGTGTTTTCATCCTGATCTTCAAATGAAACATCCAGTTTATATTAGATGTGATGCTGAAATAATGTATTTTGGTCAACATTTATTTACTAGTAAATGAATATATATTGTATGAGTACCATGAACTTTTATATGGGGCCATTAAAAATACATTAAATAACTCCTCTTACCTCTGCGGTTTGTGAAGGGACAGACCTTAATAAAATTTATTGGGTCTCACATTACTTGAAATCTATAGTGTCATTTGCTTAGTGGTCTAGTCTAATTCAGGGAGCTGACACAGTTTTGGTGTGTGTCAGGTTTGAGTTAGCTTTATGAGATGTGTGGCACAAAATTATGCTCATGGACAATATGGTCCAGGAGCATATGCGTCCGGGAGCATAAATAATCTGGTTGAAAAAAATCTAAGTCAAATTTACTGCACACGCTCCAGGAGACATTAGATAAATATGGTCCTGGAGCATTGTGCATTCAAATATGCCTCCTGAGAGCAATTTGACTTCTTAGAATATTTTCCAGCTTATTTATGCCCCAGGCACCATATGGTCCTGAAGCATAATTTCAGGCCAAAATCTCACCAAAGTCAGGTTAAGGGCGCAACATTAGATATCTAGGGCAGGGTCTCAATTATATTCCCTGAAGGGCCAAAGAATCCTGAACATGTTTTCAAAGTTCCCACCGTGAGGGCCAATACCACCTGAAATTCTATTTGCCCTTTATATTTTAGAACAAGGCGAGGGCCAAAAACAAAAGTTCCGCGGGCCGCCAAATTGAGAACCTGATCTAGGGGCGTGAATGAAAAAAAACAACTTTGCCGACTATGATGTACAAAAATAAACTTTACTGCACATGGTGGTAAAGAAAAAAAATTCCCCCATCCACCTCTATATCAAAAGTACTTAAAAGGAAATAAGAAATAAGAAAACTTCGCCGCTGAAGGCAGTATAAAAAAAAAAATAAGTTCTTTCAGACGGCAAAAGAAAACAGTCTGACCCAACAATAACTTCCATGTCCCGTGGAAATATAATGGTGTGCTCCTTAGTTTTCCTTTGTACTCTTGATGCATAAGCCATCATTCAACAGTGCAGGTTACAAACAAAGTTGCACTGCTGATCACATTGTTGAGCTTTTAAATTCTGTCAATTGTACATCCATATGATGATGTGGTGGAAATTTATGCTGACACGGGCTTTTGAATGCAAAACACACTTGTAAAAAAAACAAAACACATCTCAACCGGGAGTCTGTAACTGACACCATCTGACACACTTTTTCTGCACACTTATGAATTTGGAAACCCTTTTCACATAATAAAAGCCACAGGTTTCATTACGTTAAGGTTATGAATTCATAAGCGTTGTCAGAAAAACGTGTTGTCAGATGGGTCAGGTTACGGAAACTCCCTGGGAATTTTCTAAAACATTACAATTAAACACAATGAGAGGTGGCTATTTTTAGATGGTCACACCTCAGAACTAAGACCAGAAGACTAGGCTTGTTGGACTATCTAAGGGTCTTCTTGCCCGTTCAAATAGGCCATGAAAATTAAAAAAAACAACTTGTGGGCAACAAAAAAAACCTGTTTTGACGGGCGGGCCAGGCCTTTCAATTAAGGTCGGCGGTTGGGCGATTCCAACCACCCCCACCCCCCGGGTTAAAATTGGACTAAATAGCCCAAAAATTGAAGAAAAAAAATCATGAGGCGAAAAAGTGAAAAATTTTTACAAAATATTTTTACAAAACCAAATAGCCAATCATTATACATTTTTGCCAAAAAAACGGCGATTCTTATGTGGTGATTTGGCAAAACTTAAAAAGAAATAATATCGTCCAAATTCAAAATTGGGCCGGTCTGGACATATAAAAACCATTTTTTTTCAATAGGCGTATGCAGGGTATGATGGAGGCTATGTATAAGTAAGTCCCATTGCATGGTCATGTCGATGGCTAACTCTGCTATGCAGGGAAGAGCTTCAAGAAAAGGTTGAGGTGTTGAGTGCTACGTTGTGTGACCACTAACCCGATCTGACACTCTGTTGATCTCTCTGGCGGTCGTTCTAGGGAAATGGGTGACCGCTATCCGCAACAACAACAATGTGAAATATTCACATTATATGGTTGCTGGTATGTTTCTTAAAGGACACGAGTCAGTGATTTGAAAAAAATATTTGAATGTTGCAGGAATAGCTCACGTGAAGCTAAAGTCGTAGAATTCTCATAAGTACCTTTTCCAGCTGTAGAGTTGACAGAAAAGGAAGAAAAACGGCAGTGTTCCAAGATAACGGATTCTCCATTCAATTACGTGTGTAGTAAGGGTCCGTTCGGACGAATGACTAAAATCTCCGATCTGTCCTTATTGGGTTGCTTCTGGTCTTATCATTTGACAGGGTATGTTAGGATACAATGTATCTGTACTTGTTACATACATGCAAAATCTGATTTTTGATGATTTTTTGATTGCCTGATTTATGCAAATAAATGATAGTGCCTTTAAAGGAGAACCTGAACAAGGAATACTAAAATATACGCTATAAAAACAATTATCAAACACGATATGGAGTGGTCAGGGAAAACGCAATTATTATAACCATAAAATGAATTAAAAAGCATTTTGTCTGACCAAGCACTATTTGAAATTCGTGCTACTGTATAGGGGATAGGTATTTGTGTTATGCGATACAGACAGCACAGTAGCACATCAGAGCATTTCACGCATGATGCTTTCATAATGTGTATTCCTATGGCATGCTATGACCTAAAACGTGCCGGTATATCGTCATAACACTGTACTTATACCCTAGCGCGATTTTTAAATAGCAACTGGGTCAGACCTAGCACTAGATGGTTTTAATTCATTGTAGAGTTATATAATTCGTTTCTATGAAACCACTCGATGTGTGGTCACTAATTATTTTATAGTGATATTTTAATATTATGCGTTGTAAGGGTTCTCCTTTAAAGGGTTATGCAGCGATTTTCTAATCCTGAAAACAAAATCAAAAAATCATCAAAATTCTATTTTTATTACTGGCATGGATATGCAAAACAAACCTGCAGGTGGTTGGCTTCAATCAATCCGTGGATTAAAGACAAGGCAGTAATTTTTATCTAATTCTTTAATTTCTATAGTGCGTATCAAAATTCGACTGAATCAAAAAGCCTCTTGGTGAATATCCCAGATTTTAAAGCGTGATTATTGTGCATCATGATCAATACGTTTGACCTCAAACCAAATATTATGGATCTTTGTTATTCTGTGCTAGTGTAAGACAACAATCAGCTGTTATTGTAAGATTTTGAGACGTCATCGCTGATGTCTATTTTAACGGGAGTTGTATGAAAATTCCTCATAAACTCTTTTTCACTTTTATGGTGTTATTTCTAAAGGTAAAGCAGTTTATGGATTTTGGAATGGTACACACGTATCCCTCCTGATTATAATTTTAAAAACAAATGCAGCCTTCCAATTTTCCACATTTTTCGATTCTTTTCACAATAATCGCTGCTAATCCCTTTAAAACTCAAGATTTTTTCAGTGCCACAATTAATTGAATTTTTTTGCAACTTACAAACAAAAGCACACAAAGTCAGGAAGTATTTGGGCGAAGGATTTTTGAACCATTTATTGAGCAAATTCTGAAAGACAACATCTTTTGAGGATATTTAAATAAATATTTCACTCACTCTGTCCTTTACAAATGGTTAAACTTTCAATGTCACCAAATATTCCAACAAATATAGATCTCTCTGGTGTGGGCAAGATGACATTATAATTAACCCTTGCCTAACTGATGGGAGGGGGTGGTAATCTACCACCTCCTCTTCACGTTTTTTTTGGGCCCCATTTTTTTCTGGTGCCAAATAGTTTATCACACGGACATTTTAACACATAACATCACCCTTTTCATGGCAAAACAACATCCACCGGGGTATACATGTAGGCAGGGCCATAAGCAGGAAATTTATTTTTGGGGTGCAGAACTTATGAAAAGTGAACTTTTCTGTAAAAGTGGACCGAACCCTGGACTATTTGAACACCTCTAGTAACAATACGTCAGAATGACGTCATAAAGTTTGAACGTCAGCATAATTGTCAATTTCCTATGACACATGTGAATAGGGGAAATTCATTTTTCAGTTTCACACAAAAAAAGTTAGGAATATCTATGCAGTTTTTGGCTCTAAGATGAATAATGACTCGTTTTGTATACACAGAACATTTTAGATCTAACAATAATGTTTTTTATTTTGAGTCGTAAAATTGCAAATTATTATTTTCCACCCATATCCGGTAATTTTCTATTTTTTTGTTTTCAGACTTTTTTACAAAAATTGTATTTTATGACGCATGGGAATGTTTTGTACTCATTTTGATAACACTATGGAAAGATAAACCTCAAATCTATCCTGTGTACCAAATGGTTAAATAGTAATTTGAAGTGGGGTGCTAACCTCCCCCCCTTTTTTGGGTGTGTTTGCTACAAAAAATGGTCAGGTAGACGATGGTTAATGACCTATACACTTGACATAAAAAAGTTTTCTTCTTCTCAGCATGTGTTTTTTTTGATCAGTATTGTGCTAAAGTCTGGTTAGTTTGAAAGTTTTTGAAATATTCATTCTGGTTGCCACTGCCTTGCCTCTTTCATGTCCCCTTTGCTTGTAACAATCATGGCAAATATGGGGAACAGTGGCGTAGCCAGGTGGGGCAGAGTGCCCCCTCTGAAGACAAATTTTTGAGGGGAAATTGGGAAATAAAGCACTGATTTTATGTTTAAATCAGCCCTTTTTCGGCTTCTTTGCCCTGACCGGGAAATATTTTTGCTTGTGATCGGGAACCTTTGTTGCACCCACCGGGAAAAAATGCCCCCCCGAACCAACCGGGGCCTGGTTCCTCGGCTGCCGAAAACCCCAAAACTCCTTCACAAAATTTGCAATGGGTAATTTGCCTTGTACTGCAACACACTAAGACAACAGATCCATAATCCATATTGTCAGTAGGCCAGTGGCGTACCGCCGGGGGGGGGGCAATTTGCCCCTCTGGTTTCGAAAAGCGGGACGATATGGAACAAATATCATTTCATCCCCCCTCTTTTCGGGGATTTTTGACCAATTTCACATCCTTAATTTGGGCAAACTTAAATTAAATTCAGCAATGTTCAGACTTTATTGGAGCAAATCACCGGTGACAACTTAATGAATTTTTTGCCCCCTCTGTGGCCGGACGACTTGGAAACTTGCCCCCTCTGGATCAACTAACACTTCGGTAACTGCCACTGAAGTCGTGCTTCTCCACGTCATTCAGGTCGCAACCCTTTTATTAAAATCAATACAACACAGAGATTTCTTGCACACTGTGGACCAATGGAAACTCCATAAAGTGAAACTTTGGGTTAGGGAATTTGCATCTTTTGGGCATTCTATCTCATTCATTTTTTAATGTTTTTTAACCACCAGGGGTTAAATGAAAGAGCAAGACCTTGGCAACAAAATGTTCATAATGAGAAGTTCATACATAGCAGTACTTGCCAACATTTCTTTCAACCTTCAACACTACTCTCTTAAAATAAAATGTATATTTTTGGAAAATTAAACAGTTTGTTGATACCCAGTACTGATAAAAAAAAATTGCGCTGAGATACTTCTCACCAAATACACCTAGTTTGCATCACCCCCCTATCATTCCCAAATTTGTTTACATCCCACATTCACAAACTCAAAGATTAAGAAATAATTAGAGCTGGCTAAAAAAACTCAGAATTGGACGCAGACAACCTAACAGTGAGTTCCCACATTCTTACCTGCAAAGACGCAATTGCAATGACTACACACTTGAAAGCATATCGCAATAATTCTTTTCCTCCCATACGTTGTATAGCTTCTATAACAAGGTTTCCATCTCACAACTTCTCTCTATCTGCCCCTACGCCTATTTCTCTCAATCTAGGAAAATTAGAAAACAATTACATTATATCATTGATTTAGTAAAAAAAATACATCACGGTCCCCGGACCACGAGTGTCCGTCTGCCGTCGCTGTTTGTGAAATGGGGCCCACATTAGGTCACCGAGGTCGCATGAGGTCATAAACATGTCACCCCACCCCCCGCCCCACCCCCGCCCCCTCCTTTCCACCAAGATTCATCACCCGCACCTTAGGAACTCATACGGCAGCAATTTATTAAGAGTTAACATTTTACCGACCACAGACACACACAACACACACAGATATATACAGACAATATGACCAGAGTAAATCCTTATGTGCGCTTCTGCAATTCTTGCAGATGACACAAAACCGATGGTTTACATTCAGATGGTGTTTTGAGTCCCATCCCACAATGCAGCATCAGTTTGTGAGATAAAACAAAATTACCTCATAGGTTCATTATAATCCCAAAAAATCCTATTCACACCTAAAATCTCTGACTTTCCCACTCATGTTTTCGCCCACAAAATAGTATTTAAAAGGGACACAGTATATAAATGGCATGGAAAATATTCAGGCATCATAATTGACCCCTCACTAATCATTTCCCCACAAATTTTAAAACAATTTAAAAAATGTTTACATTCTGTAAAACAGCACAAGTTCCATGGCATTCCGCCCACAAAATCAAGGGTGTTTACAAATCCCTGCCCAGAATCCTACATGTTTTGACGATATTCAAAAGCATGCAGGTTGCGATTCAGCACATGTATTTCTGTATTAAGATATTGCTCTGACAAGTGAAAGATCGATTAGCCGTGATTAGCACATGTAGATACAATGGAATGGTCTGTGAGCTTGATGACTACATCTTTTCCAATTATATAATTTAAGAGGGTCGTCGAGTCCCAAATTGTGTACACCTCATATTTCAATACGGAATAATCGCAATCTCATCATAGTGCGCCGATTCACACTCCAGAGAAAAACGTTTTACCAACTTGGCACTCGCCAGTGGTGAAAATGCTGGCAGTAATGTCAGCTCCTTGGCTGACAATTAAGCTTAACATGAAAATACTTTCCCCTTTTTTTTAACAAAATGTAAACAACCCAAATTGTTTTTCAAATAATATTAATTATGGAAGTGATTTCAGTAAAGGTCCATTTCTTAGTAGTCTGAATATTTTATCACATTCCATTGGGTCCCCCATTAAGGATTTTTTTAATCATGATTATTAAATGTTTGTGGTCCTTACACTTATTAATGCTTTTTATCCCTAATAACTGACATGTGTTTTAGTCAAGCCGAAAGTATAGGCACATTGCAGTGCCATTAAAACAAAAACAAAATTGTGCATTTGGTTCAAACACCCTTTGGTTTTCCATTATAAGTGATCATTACAGCCTTTTTAAAAGGTCATTGCGTGTGCAATTGTATGTGAGAACTAATCAATGGAACTCGGACGCTTTTAAAATTCGAAATCCCTGAAAAGTTATTTTACCTTTTCTTGGAGAGATTTGTTGCACACAAATTGTGTGTCATTTTCTTAAAACTTAAAAAAAAAATTTTTCCCCCCCCATTTGTTAATTTTTCAAAAAATCCCATATACTGCTGTCTTTTGTAAAAAAAAATTAAAAATGCCAAAGATGAAACAATCAGAAATAATGTAAAAATGAGGCGGGCTGGATATATTCTGTATTCTATAGTCTGGTAAGAGGGCTATGCATCAGACTTGACCCCCACCACTCACCCTTTCAAATCTGAGATTTGATACCATTAGAAGCCTTGTGTTTTTCTAATGTAATCTGCAAAATACTTTGGCCGAATTCTTCAACATGATGCTAGTGGTTCCCCCCCCCCTGCTCGAAAATATTGGTAGGCGAAATTGGAAGGAATATTAATTAAAACACAAAACAAACCCCTTGATCCACTACTATGTAACAGCTGTCTTTGCGGGGGGGGGGGGCCACATATATTTTTCAGGGGGTCAAGAAAATATTGAGCTTGCTATTAGTCTGCGAATCAAATCTGAGGACGAGTCGTTAAAATACCGGCGTTGACCGCGTACTGCCCCAGCTGCACCGACCTAGTAACAAGGCTCTAGTAAGTAGATTACGCGTAGCGCAGATTGGTCAATTGCAGCAAGGTACAGTTGCACTTTTGCTGACGCACTTACGCTCGGCGCAAATAATCACTGCGATCGGCGCATGGCGACGTCTCAGATTTGATTCCGGACTAATAGTACAGTATAGGCCTATGTTGTTTTTAACTGTAAATGGCACATGTGCAGGACAAGGAGCAAAGAGGGTGGAAAAGGTCTGTTGCACCCCCACCCCCCTGCCACTTGTTAGCAGGCAACCAGGACAAACTTGGGAGATTTGCTTCTTCTGGCTCCAATTGCCTTGATAATTTGTGATTTGGTTAAAATGGAAGAGATGGTTGAAAGAGTTACTGTTTTGGAAGTGGTTTGGGTGTTATTTGAACAATTTTCTAGTGAGTCACAATGAGAGATTTGGGGTGGTTATATTCTGACCCACCACACAACCTCGTTCCTTGACCATATTTATACAAAAAAAAACAATCAGAATAACCGTACAGTGGAGTTGATTCTTCAGCTACAATGGTTTGGGAATAAGAAAAAAAAATTCGGAAGATGTTCGTCAAAATTCGCGTTTACGTGTTAAACCAATGGCGACAAACTTAAATTAGGGATTTTCTTGGCCGTTCTGCCCGATTCGTTGTGTGAATAGCCGGCCCACTAATTAACGTAAGCCAAAATTTTCTCACATCAATTCTTTTGGGGTGTGACACTCTGAATTACCACCAACCTGCTCTTTTGTAAAGTGGAAATAACAAAGTCGTCTCCACAGAGTAGGCTCATTACATTCAGTCTGTACATATCTTGACTGTCGCACCGTGTTGATGATATCTTCATGGTCTCCTAGGCGACGGAGGATAAGACGGATTGCATTCTTCTGGCAGCTCTGTCATCATCAGACCATCATCCTCTTCCCGCTGTCATGAAAAATTAAAGGAAACTTACGTTCTGTAATGAATCGATCAGATATAATTCTGAAAACTGAAAAGAGACCAAAGGATTTTACACCTATTAAAAAAAGATGAAATTTTAAAAGGATATGTGTTTTGTGAGCGTGATTGTGGTAAAAACCTAGAGGGCCACTGTATATCCAGATGAATATCATGGTCGTGTTACAAAACCATGTACACCTAAAAAAAATTCGTACCGATTTAGCTAGAGTTTGTTTTCTGATGTTTCCCAATTCCACTAGAGACACGGCGCTACCGGAGCCTCAGGGTACCGCAAATACCAATCAGTTCCAGTCCCCTTCCTCCCTGGAATATTTATTTTTTCGAAAAACTGGAAATGCACAATGCTAAAAAGAAGTATTAGAGTAGGTGCACAGCAAATACTCTGGCCTTTGGGTTGTTGTTCTTAGAGCAAATTGAATATGAGCAATGAGCCAATGGTAATCCTCTACTTTGAACATAAAGCAGTTTGTTGACAGCCCATCTAGCAAGCCAAAGGACTGTGACCTTGGTAGGAAAGCATGGGAACCTCAACAGACTCAAACTGGCGTTGGTCGTACAAAGAACTTCCTCCCAAGATTGGAGTAGAACCATCACCAAACTGCCATTGTGGAGAGCCAAAAACCATTAGCCACATCATATATGAATGTGAGGATTACAATGTGTCCCCAAGAGGAATTCCAGGCCTGACAACCTGGCTGATGAAACTATCAGCTGGTTATAGTCAATACTCCCCGCTTCTTAGATTTTGTACCCTTTTGTCTGTTCTTTATCCATACCTCCCTTAAAGACGGATCTTACACTGTGATTTGGACTTGCCACGGAACGAACGAACTTATGACGCAGAACGTGATCGACAAGTCAGTGATTGAAATCAATAAGTGCTTGGTGCCGGTACTTTTCAGAAACACAACCTATGGTTCCGGTTACTAGTCAAACATGGGAGGTGGAGATTTAAAATTATTCCGACAATAACTTTCATGTTCCCCCTTCGTTTCTGTTCAAAGATTTGCACATGAGATTTCTCCATTTGAAAGACATGTTCCTCTTCTCTCCTGATGAAATTGTATGTTCCTCACTCTTCATAATATTTTTTTTTCATATTCCCCCACACCTCCATTCCCCGGGGCCAAAATAACAACCCCTCCCTAAATACGTACTACTTCGGTAATGGTAACTCTGTTAAGTCATTTAGCATTCTGAGTTGGGCTATCACGTGCCGTCAACGTGGAACCACAGCAGGTATTTCATCGTTCAAGTGCCTTAGAGGCTGTGTGATGATGCCGCGCAACTCGCCGATATTAAAAGTATTTGGGATCGATGGCTAGGATATGAAAACAGTGTACAATTTAGTTGTGCAGTTATCGATGAAGATGTAATTGTAGTGTAAACAAAAGTACATGCAATATTGGGTCACAAACGAAATATACATCTGAAGAAAATGTGCCTTTTATATAATAATGATGCATACAAGGTGCTTTTCGAACTACAAGTGTCACTTTTACAGTCTCAAAATATTGTTATGTGACCTCATATGAACTTGACCAGAGTATGTGATCTTTGAACTCATTAACAATGGTTTGTTCAATGTGGCATCTATAATGATCAAGGTTGATATAAAATTTTTTTTTTGTTGGATAAACTAAGCCCATATCTGTGGTCGAACTATGAGTTGCGAAATATTTTAAAACTTCATAGCGAGACCCCCAATTAATATCGGGTAAATCATTCCCAAATTTTATCATTATCATGTTTGGATCCGAAATTTTCCCACAATTGGATCCCAAAACATAATGGTTGAGTTGGGACTCAAGTAACTTCCCAAAAAGTTGACCTTTAATGACTTTTGACTTGATATGTGACCTTCTACCCGTGTATATAACAAGGCAGTTTCTGTTATAGTGCACCTATGATCCAGTTCGTGGCAAAGTGAAGATAGGTGTTCCATACATATTTAAATGTGAAAAATAAATCCACTGGAAAACAAACACAAACCACACATATAAACACATACATTAAATGTCATACAGACTTGGATCGTATGTGGCCTCATTACAGGGAAATAAAAAAAATTTAAAATATGAATGGCTAGCAGTATTTGAAATCGGCTTTACCACGTATGGGGTATGTATCGTATGTGGGGTACCTTTGCTTACAAACACAAAATTTGCGGATTAGCTTTTCCTTTTAGGTCTAGATGAAAAAAACTTGAAAAAACTATACATTCACCCCATCTCAAAAGTATAATTTTCATGAAAGATATATCCAATGGAATCAAATGTACTAAATTGGGTTGATAACAGGGTGAGAAAGAAAAAAAAAATATATAGGGTGGTATCACAAAAATTACACAATTTTACCATTATATTGTAAAAAATCCCATTCTTCCTTGGTATTAAATATTTCAATTATAACTTCAGAGTCTAACAGAGCACACTATGAGCTTGCAAAAATGTATAATTTACCATATTACAATGGACCGAAGTCGTGATAAGTATCATATTTAAAGTGCATATTGTGACATTAATCATTTGTTAAGATTCTGAAA